>OU342734.1:9636011-9709309 GCA_910589765.1 Avena atlantica | reverse complement strand
TTCTATGGATGCGAACGGGAAAAGCCAAGATTAATCTAGGAGATGCAAACAACGAGGGGGGATAGATGAGATCTTCATACCCTTGAAGATTCGCACAGCGGAACGTTTGACGGAACGTGGTTGATGTAGTCGTACTAGCCTTCTCTCCTCGCGATCCAATCCGATCCAACACCGCAAGTGGCGATGCCTCCGAGAGATGCGCACGTACGGCACCTCGACGTCTCCTCCTTCCTCGGTCCAGCAAGTAGGGTGGAGAGACAGGTTGGATCTACAACACGACGGCGTGGTTGCAAATGGTGGAGAGTTTCTGCGGCAGGGCTTCGCCTACGCGCCAATCGGGGAAGAGGAGAAAGAGGGAGGGCATCAGCTAGGCGGCTAGGCTTGAGGAGTGGTGTTTGTAGGGAGGGTCCGCCCCTGCCCTCTTTATATAGAGGGGTGGCGGCTTGCCCTTTTGTTGGAGATATGCCCAAGAGGCAATAATAAAGTGGGGTTATTATCATATCTTCATACTTATGATAAATGTTTACATACCATGCTATAATTGTATTAACCGGAAACATTAATACTTGTTGTGATTTGTAAACTAAAATAAGAGTCCTAGTGAAGCCTCTTGTTAAACTAGTTTGTTGGTTAATATATGATCATGGTTTCCTGATCATGAACATAGAGATGTTATTAACAACAGGGTCATATCATTAGAGAGAATGATGTGATGGACATACTCCTATAGATAAGCGTAGCATAAAGATCAAGTCATTTCATTAGTTCAATTGCTATATGCTTTCTGATACATAGTAACCTAATTCCTTCGACCATGAGATCATGCATATCACCTTTACCGGATGGATGCTTTGATGACATCAAACACCACACCGTAACTGGGTGTGGTTATAAAGGTGGCATTGAGTGTTCGGAAAGTATTGGTTGAGACACATGGATCAAGAGTGGGATTTGTCCATCCACATGACGGATAGATATACTCTGGGCCCTCTCGGTGTAATGTCATCCAATTAGCTTGCAAGCATGTGACTGGCTCACAAGGGATCACATATCACGGGAACGAGAAAAGAGTACTTGTCAGTAACGAGGTTGAACTAGGTATGCAGAGATACCGACGATCATAACCTCGGATAAGTAACATATCGTGAGACAAAGGGAAATTGGTATCGTATGTAAATGGTTCATTCGATCGCAAAGTAATCGTAGAAATATGTGGGAGCCATATGAATTTCCAGATTCCTCTATTGGTTATTGTTCGGAGAAGTGTCTCGATCATGTCCGCATAATTCACGAACCGTAGGGAGACACACTTAAGGATTCGACGTTGTTTGAGTAGTTATGGTATTATGAGAAAGAGACCGAATGTTGTTCGGAGTCTCGGATGGGATCCGGGATATCATGAGGAGATCCGGAATGGTCCGGAGAATAAGATTCATATAAGGAAAGTCTCGTTTCGGAGTTGCGGAATGATTCCGGTGATTTCGTCGGGAACATTCTAGAAGGTTCCGGAATGTCCGGCACTCCGGGGGGGAAGGGTACATGAATGTGTTATATCAAGTTGGTATGATTGCATCATGTACTAAGTGTCATCGCTGTACCAAATAGAGGATTTATTCAAATCCTAGTTTGAAAAGTCAAACGGCTAGTTTGAAAAGTCAAACGGCTAGTTTTGGTAAAGAGGAGAAGGAGGTTTATGTGAAACCGAGTTTGGGGAGGGAGTCCTCCTCCCAAACGGCGCACCACCTCTAGGCCGAGTTGGGGAGGGACTCCCCTCCCCTTGGCCGCACCTCCCACCTATAAAGGGAGGGGCAGGGCTGCCCCTCCAAGACACACAAGTTCCTATCTATTTCTCCCGTTTAGAGCCGTTTTGGTTTAGAGCTTCTAATTGCTTTAGCCATCGGTTTAGAGCCTTCTAATTGGTGTGTCTAATTACTAGACCACTAATAGCCTCTCTCATAAGCTCCACCATACTCGCACCGGCTTAAGGCGAAGCCCTGCGGGATTTCCCCTCTACTTCCGGTACCACGCCGTTGTGCTGCCGGAATCGCGAGGAGAGTGCTACAACCTCCGCTGCCTGCTGGAACAAGGGAGAGGAAGGTCTTCGTCGAGTACCGAACGTGTGACCGACTACGGGAGCGCTGCCAGAACGTGGCGCCGGAAGGATCGTCTACGCGATCTTGAGATCGGAAGTGTACGACTACATCATCCACGAGAATCTGCTCTCGTTAACCGCTTTGGAATCTTCGAGGGTAAGTTATTCCAAACGACTCGTTGCTACAATCTAGTAGATAGATCTTGGCTTGTTTGTTTGTATGCGATAGAAAATTTTTGTTTTCCATGCTACGAACCCCTACAGTGGTATCAGAGCCGTGTCTATATGTAGATCTGTTGCACGAGTAGAACACAATGGTCATTGTGGGCGTTGATGCTTTTATTGTCGATTGCTTCTTGTGTACTTTGCATCTTGCGGTATGTTGGGATGAAGCGGCCCGGGCTAACCTTACATGACATCGTTCATGAGACTTGCTCCACGCTTGACATGCAACTTGTATTGCATAAGTGGCTTTGCGGGTGTCTGTTTCTCCTAGCATAGTATAGATCCAATTCACAACGGGTGATTAACAATACTTGTGTCAACGTTGTGGTTCATGTTCGTAAGTTAGAACGACACTTATAGAAAGCCCCAAACCACGTAAAACATGCAAATAAAGTAGAGGCGTCTAACTTTGTTTTGCAGGGGTGTGCAGTGATGTGATATGGCCATGATTGTGATTATATATATGATGTATGCAATGTTCCTTATTGTAAGTCGGCAACCGGCAGGAGCCATATGGTTGTCTTTAATTTATGTTAAGACCCGCGTGTCTATTCAAAGTAGTTGTAATAGTTGAAGCCGGTGGACGACAACCATGGAGAAGCGTCATTGACCTTGATGCAATGCCGGTGATGATGGAGATCATGTTCGTGCTTGAAGATGGAGATCGGAGGCACAAGAAGAAAGGCCATATCATATCACATATTATGAATTGCATGTGATGATTAATCCTTTATGCATCTTGTATTGCTTAGTAGACGACGGTAGCATTATAAGATGATCCCTCATGCACATGAATTTCAAGTCATAAAGTGTTCACCCTTAGTTAGCACCGTTGCTAAAGCTTGTTGTTTCGAAGCACCACGTGATGATCGGGTGTGTTAGATTCCGCAAGTGTATACAACGTGGGCAAGCCAGATTTGCTCATGCGGAAGCTAAGGTTTGATCTTGACGAGCCTAGCATGTACAGACATGGTCTCAGGAACACGGATCACCGAAAGGTAAAGCATGAGTCATATAGGAGATATGATGAACATGTTGATTGTTCGCCATTGAAGCTATGTCAACTCTCGTGATGATCGGTTTTGATGTGGTGGATTTGGTTCGTGTGATCACTAAAACAATGTGAGGGATATTGTTTTGAGTGGGAGTTCACCTAGATTAATTTAATTATTAATTAGAACTCAATTTATCATAAACTAAATCAAAGTGAATTTGCATAGTTGTTGTAGTCATTGGCATCCGTTTACCACCTTGCGCATAGTTATAATTGAGATGATAAAACTATAGAATTCTGGTTAGTTACTTTACGAACTGGTATCGTATTGTTTTGAAGTGTTAATCTAAAGATTAAAAGTCCTATTGCAAACTTTCAGTAAGTTCCGGTTACTCGATGAAGTTTAATAATTGGTATTAAAATCAAGAGTAACAATTCCAATGTTAGTATATAAGTATCATGTTTGTCTCCATGATTCTTGATATTCAAAGGATTCTCCTAATATCAAGGTTATCTAAGGATCTGAAAGAGTTGTTTCAGAAACCATGATGTGTGGAAGATATTGTGATATCCGAAACGAAGTTTTGGTTGCAACATGATAGAGTATAATATGGCAAAGTTCATGTTCTCATATTTTGATGAGAATTTGCAAAGGGTTGTAGACACTTGTTGTCCTAATCCTCCAAAAGGTTTTGGATAGCAACATTATACTCGTGATTCACCGTTACAAGCTAAAAGTAACTTGATCATGGATAAATCCATGATAAGGGTGAATATTGATATAGGTAAATGTTTACTACACCAAGAGATTACTAAAGAAAGGAATTTGAAAGAACACCAAACATTTGATGATGGTGATCTACTTCAAAGTGCAAGTCCAAAGACATTGGTATTTAACTATACACACTTTGGATTATGTGTCATATGTATGACTCCACTATTGATATTGATAGATTCTTTCAAACAGAAAAGGAAATACTGAAAGAGAATCTCATAAATATATGGCAGAAAAGAAAAGACTAGAATTGTTCAGTTTAAGTATATAGATGATATACATGTTATGGCTATATTCTTTGCTTATTAAACAATGTGGTTCTTAAGTATTTGATACTGAATTTGTTGGTATGAATCGTCATACAAAACAACAGAATTCATGAACTACAGTGGCCTAAGTAATTAGCAAAAGAATATGTGATGATGTTCATCGAGAACAAATAAAGGGTTATTGTGTTGCTCGTTAAACATCAAAGCTTGCCTTCAAGATTTGTTTTATCAGGTGTTATGAGAACAAAAGGGTTGTTCAAATAATTGCCGTAATCTATAAAAGATGGATGATTCACAAATCTTGTTGGAGAAATCACATCCATAAAAATAGTGCTAAAAATGTCGAAAGACAAATTGATTGAAAGATCACTTAGGAAGTGACATCGCCGTTTAAATTATATTGGAAAGAAAACATGAAGAAACTCCATATGTATGGAATTTTGAAGTCTTTTGATTTTGATCAAATGACGCTTGTGAAACTTTCCTAGAGATAATTAAAACTTCGTTCATAGGCCAAAAGGGAACGAAAGACTAGCTTATTGGAATTTGTGCATATTGTTGTACGAAGTCCATTATGTGTAGTCAAGAGCGATGGATTTCAACTTCATATACTTTCTCCGAAAATTTGAGTGAATATATGAATATTTACTTAACAAGGATGAAGTATGAGACATTTGAAAAGTTCAAAGACTTTCAAGATGAAGTGCAAAATCATTGTAACAAAGAATAAACAGTTTATGATAAAGATCATAAAGTAAGATATTTGAGTTACAGAATTTAGCATAATACCTAAGATTTAAGGAATCGTTCCGTGGATTTGCATTTCCCGAAACACCATAAGAGTATGGAGCGTTCGAGATATGTAATTAAACCTTGTTTGACATGGTAAGATCGAAGGTGTAATTCATAAAACTGCCATTGTATTTTAAAAGATTAAAAGCTTTAGAGATTACCGTTTTTCCACTGAAAAGAGCTCCATCATAATCCGTTGAAATGACACCATATAAAGTTATGGTTTGGGATAAAACCCAAGTAGTCCTTTCTTAAACATTGGTATGCTATACATAAGAAAGATGTTTGCAACCAAAGTCGGATGAACCTGTCTTTGTATAAACTGTTAATATTCCTCCATAAAACACCGGAGACAAAAGTGTTTGTTGCTTGGAACGTCAAGTTTCTTTAAGAAGGAATTTTTCGTGAAAAGTTAAGTGGGAGGACAATAGAACTTTGATAAGGTTAAAAGAACCTTAGCTATATGTGCAGAGTTGCGCAAACGCCGAAAAGTGTTCCGGAGGCAGCAACAAAGCTCATGGCTCACGTGCCTCAAAGGTTGTGATCACGGAGATCTAAGTTCCTATTGAAACAAGTAGGTCAAGTAAACAATCAAATACCAAGATTTGAGGGTTGAATCATTATTTGAGAATAATGAACGTACTACATGCAAAGAAGCGATGATGGCCCTGACTCCGTCAAATGGCTTGAAGCCATAAAATCCGTGATAGTTCCATACACGAGAAATCAAGTTTTGAACTTGAAGGACCCTCGACAAAGGTGTAAGACCTTACAGTTGTGTTTGGATCTATAAATAAATAGACATGGATGTTGCACATCTATGAAATAGTCGACATGTTGGGAAAGAGTTCACAACAATGTTCAAAGGTTGACTATGACAAGATCTGATCTTTCATAGCGATATTTAGTCTAGACGGATTAATGTAGCAACCACTACATATAATTTTGTTATATGATAGTTGAATAAACAAAACAAGTTCTTCTAATAGAATCGTTACCTAGGACATGTGCATAACACGGTCCATAGGTTTTTGTTAATTCAAAGGATGCTAAAAGCATATGCAAACTTCAATGGTTGAAGTGAGCATCGCGGAGTTGGAATCTTCACTATGATGAAACTGTTAAAGGAGTTTAAAAGTTCATTAGAGACAATGAAGATGCTTGCATTTGCAAGAAATTAAGTGGGAGCGCTAAGACATGTTTCTAATACATTATGTGGAAGACATATTGTTGATTGGAAATAATGTATCTTTTATTAACACATATTAAGAATTTCATCCTGATGAAAGACTTAGGCAAAACCCAAATATTTAGCATCAATAGACGCTAATATGGTTATGCCAGAAGTACATAGACAAGATATTGAATGAGTTCAATATAGAAACTACAAGAGAGGTTCTTGTCGCACAGAAAGGATTGAATGAGTTCAATATTGATGATATATTCAAGTGTATTGACATTTGGTAAAGTGAAATAAATAATCAAGTATAGATTGATACTTGATATATGAAATCACAAAGAGTATTTATATCAATCATACTGTGATATGTACAAATCCAGATATGTCCTATGCTCTAAATGTTATGAGCATATACCAGAATGATTTGTAAGATGATCATTGGACAATAGTAAGGATATTCTTATGATCTTTTGCAAGAACTAAGAGTATAATATTTGTAGAAGTGACAAATAGATGGTTAGTTCATTGTAAAAGTACTACATTGATACTAGCTTGGTCACAAAGTACAAATTAAGTTTATCTCAATCTAAACTAAGGGTGGCACAATATAATGGAAAGTGAGTTCCATAATGGATTTGGATGAGTTCCAAAGTTAAGACATTGTGACAGATACTACAACAAAAGGCTAAGTATATGACTGCTATTTTAGCAGCAAAAGAGGGCATTTGTGTCAAGTAGTTTGTTATCAAACTAGGTGTAGTTCACAGTGGGATAATACTATGAAGATATATTGTGCGACAATATTATCAACATGTTTTAACCCCAAAGAGCTAAAGGTCACACCGAAAGACCAAATTTATACAAAGCCATCTCATTAGAGAATGAGTGATGCGTAGAGACGCAAAGACATGCAATTACACACGGACCTGGAAGTGTCAGATCCGGAGATCAGTTGACCACTAGCAATCGTGTACATACAACACCGGAAAGCCATAGGTGTTGAATACACAAAGGTTTGAAACTAGATTATTGACTCTAGTGCAAGTGGGAGACTGTTGGAGATATGCCCAAGAGGCAATAATAAAGTGGGTTATTATCATATCTTCATACTTATGATAAATGTTTACATACCATGCTATAATTGTATTAACCGGAAACATTAATACTTGTGTGATTTGTAAACTAAAATAAGAGTCCCTAGTGAAGCCTCTTGTTAAACTAGTTTGTTGGTTAATATATGATCATGGTTTCCTGATCATGAACATAGAGATGTTATTAACAACAGGGTCATATCATTAGAGAGAATGATGTGATGGACATACTCCTATAGATAAGCGTAGCATAAAGATCAAGTCATTTCATTAGTTCAATTGCTATATGCTTTCTGATACATAGTAACCTAATTCCTTCGACCATGAGATCATGCATATCACCTTTACCGGATGGATGCTTTGATGACATCAAACACCACACCGTAACTGGGTGGTTATAAAGGTGGCATTGAGTGTTCGGAAAGTATTGGTTGAGACACATGGATCAAGAGTGGGATTTGTCCATCCACATGACGGATAGATATACTCTGGGCCCTCTCGGTGTAATGTCATCCAATTAGCTTGCAAGCATGTGACTGGCTCACAAGGGATCACATATCACGGGAACGAGAAAAGAGTACTTGTCAGTAACGAGGTTGAACTAGGTATGCAGAGATACCGACGATCATAACCTCGGATAAGTAACATATCGTGAGACAAAGGGAAATTGGTATCGTATGTAAATGGTTCATTCGATCGCAAAGTAATCGTAGAAATATGTGGGAGCCATATGAATTTCCAGATTCCTCTATTGGTTATTGTTCGGAGAAGTGTCTCGATCATGTCCGCATAATTCACGAACCGTAGGGAGACACACTTAAGGATTCGACGTTGTTTGAGTAGTTATGGTATTATGAGAAAGAGACCGAATGTTGTTCGGAGTCTCGGATGGGATCCGGGATATCATGAGGAGATCCGGAATGGTCCGGAGAATAAGATTCATATAAGGAAAGTCTCGTTTCGGAGTTGCGGAATGATTCCGGTGATTTCGTCGGGAACATTCTAGAAGGTTCCGGAATGTCCGGCACTCCGGGGGGAAGGGTACATGAATGTGTTATATCAAGTTGGTATGATTGCATCATGTACTAAGTGTCATCGCTGTACCAAATAGAGGATTTATTCAAATCCTAGTTTGAAAAGTCAAACGGCTAGTTTGAAAAGTCAAACGGCTAGTTTTGGTAAAGAGGAGAAGGAGGTTTATGTGAAACCGAGTTGGGGAGGGAGTCCTCCTCCCAAACCGGCGCACCACCTCTAGGCCGAGTTGGGGAGGGACTCCCCTCCCCTTGGCCGCACCTCCCACCTATAAAGGGAGGGGCAGGGCTGCCCCTCCAAGACACACAAGTTCCTATCTATTTCTCCCGGTTTAGAGCCGTTTTGGTTTAGAGCTTCTAATTGCTTTAGCCATCGGTTTAGAGCCTTCTAATTGGTGTGTCTAATTACTAGACCACTAATAGCCTCTCTCATAAGCTCCACCATACTCGCACCGGCTTAAGGCGAAGCCCTGCGGGATTTCCCCTCTACTTCCGGTACCACGCCGTTGTGCTGCCGGAATCGCGAGGAGAGTGCTACAACCTCCGCTGCCTGCTGGAACAAGGGAGAGGAAGGTCTTCGTCGAGTACCGAACGTGTGACCGACTACGGGAGCGCTGCCAGAACGTGGCGCCGGAAGGATCGTCTACGCGATCTTGAGATCGGAAGTGTACGACTACATCATCCACGAGAATCTGCTCTCGTTAACCGCTTTGGAATCTTCGAGGGTAAGTTATTCCAAACGACTCGTTGCTACAATCTAGTAGATAGATCTTGGCTTGTTTGTTTGTATGCGATAGAAAATTTTTGTTTTCCATGCTACGAACCCCTACACCTTTCCCCCTCCTCCAAGCCTAGGGCCGGCGGCCACAAGGGAGGTGTAGAGGGAGTGTCCCAACCTTTAAACAATATAAGGTGGAGTCCCCTGTGTTTACAATGCTAGTCCCTGGATCAATAGCTAGCATCCACAGTTAAGATGTAATATCAAGAAACAAAGGTCATAATATAACTTTATAACCAGGAATAACACAATTTTATTACATCTTACATAGCTCATTTGGCTATTACATTACATTGCAGCGGAATAACTATAGTCATGGGGTCCTTCATCTTCAAAGTGCCACAGTCAGATGTTGGTTGTAGACTTTGTAATCCTAAAAAATCAATCTTCACTAAAATCAATCAAACCTGCAACATTACAAGTTACAGCCACAAAGGGTCAATACATTTGAATTGTATTGGCAAGCTTCACTACTTGTAGAATATAAGTGGATCCTATCATTACATGCATATTTGGATAAGTAGAGTTTTAGGCTCATTTGCATAAAGCAATATTTTATCCTATCTTTTCAAAATGGTTTTGGTCCTTTGTCAAATCTCCTTTTCAAAAACCCTTGAACTCCTTGGTAAAATCCCAAGTGTTCAAGTCCTTGGTAAATCTCTTGAGCTCCTTGGTACCCCCAAGTGCATCAAGTTTTATCAAAATCTCTTGAGCTCCTTGGTACCCCCAAGTGCATCAAGTTTTATCAAAATATCTTGAGCTCCTTGGTACCCCCAAGTGCATCAAGTCTTTTGTTGTCACTTAAAATTTTTCTTTTAGAAATTGGAATGTCGAGATCTTCCATAGCTTCAGGCCTTAGTTGCTTAGTATTGTCCATAACCGGGGACACGGCTAAGTACTTAGAATTTGATCTTCTGCAGAAGTTGTACACTTTACCCACATGACACAATCTCATCTTGATGCCATCAGTGTCCGCTGGATAAGTACTCACCAAGATGGAGTACTGGCAGATTGAGAATGTGACAAAGTCTTTCCATAGGAGTCCTCCCAATACAAAATGCTAGCTTGTCTACCAGGCACAAATGTAGGGTTGCTCCCTTACACAAATCTAGTTAACCTGAAGATGCCAATGCATGGGACTTCCACTATGTAGTTGACTAAGCCAGAGCCCATTTAGCATGTGGCTGTACACGGAAGCCACTGTACGAGAAACATGTTCAATCTCTAAGTTTCCTGGGTGGTTTTCCTTTGGAGCACAACACAAAGAGATTGCCATAGACATGGTTCCTTTTGTTGCCACCTTCTCCAAAACTCAAAGTATCCTTGTCCACCCAGGTGGTTCATTGAGTCCTTGTTTTATTATACAAAACATAAGTCTTTTCTCAATCTCATAAAATCTCAACATGTATCTCTTTTCAAAAATATAGCATGGCTAAGCATGTAACAACTACATTGTTTTCACTAAGGAATGTATAGGGTATCTATTAGGATTTAGCATAGCATAAGTATAGAAATTCTTTTCATGTATGTTTTCAAAAATCCACTAAGTATAATGAAAATAGTAGGACTTTAGATGATAGTGTCACTTGCCTTTTTGGTAGGGAATGATGGTTCACTTCTTGATCTTGCTAGTCTCACACTTTTCTAACTTCACTACAATCAATCAAGCAAACACAATATCAACTAGCGTTCCAAACCAATAATCAATCAAACATTTCACACACATAAAACCATGGGCTCTAAGTCATGCATGTAAGCATGCAAGAGGTGGTTCTATTTGCAAAGATGGTCTCCACTAGGCTTCTAAACTTTGTAAGGTTCAAAGTGGTCATTTTCCAAAGTGGCAAAGTCATTTGCAAAGGGTTTTGTCCATAAACCATTTTTTTAAATCCAATCATTGTTTTATGTGATGGAAATTATTTTTATCAAAGCAACAACTTCAAGTTGTTCACCAAATAAGTTGTTATTTCTCAAAACTTGGTGTTTAGGGTCAGTAGGTTTGCTCCAAAACATTTTCCCAAAGTTTTTACTCCAAAAACATTTTCATAACCAAAACCATTATTTTTATTTGGCTAGAAATGGGCTAACCCAATTAATCCATCCTAAACTTCACCAAATCCATTTTCAAAACCGTGGGTTGGTTCCTAGGGCCAGTAGGTTCACACCAAACCAATTTGCCAAGGTTTCAAACTCAAAAACATTTTTGAATCATTTTTCTAATCTAAACAAGCATACAAATGTTTCTGCAAAAACAAACAATCTAACAGATACTATTTGCTAAACAAATTCCATGGTTGGCTAGGGCTTGTTCCACTGATTCCATTTATATAAAGTTTGCAATTTTTGGACGTGTGGATCAAAATTTACAAGAGTTTCAAATCTGCATCTAAATCAGATTCAAATTTTGTTTTAAACAGAAACTGGCGACACGCGTCCTATTCCCATTTGTCGGTACCGCTTCGCTCGGATCGGCTATTCTGGCGTGTTGGATCAAGTTGAATCATGCGGCTCAGAAGCGTGCGTACCCATTCGCTTACTTTCTATCCTAATCGTCAGATCCAAATCCAACGGTCCTAACTACTCTGACTAATAATCAGCGGCGCTGGCGGCGCCGCTCTGGCGGCAGCGCTCAGGCGAGGTCGTCGCCGGTGATACTGGACGCAAGGGAGAGAAGGAGAAGGCTCACCATGATCGCAATGTCGTGGGGAAGCTCAAGGTGTCGTTGGTTCGACGAGGGGCGCACGGAGTTGAGGGTAATGGCTCGCCGGAGTTCTTGCTGGCGTCGGGCGGTTCTGGAGGTCGTCGAGGGCGACGCTGTCGATCACGAGAAGCCAAACAGAGGGCATGATTAGGTGCGTAAGACCAAGGCGAATATGCTCGCATGATCGAGAAGCAGAGGGGCGGTCGGATTCTACCTGGGGAGCTCGCCGGAGAAGAAGACAGACGCGGCGGCGCTCAGAGCTTGTCGAAGACGGCGTTCTGGGGCGCCCACGGTTGAATGGACGGTACGGAGAGGAGCGTCTGGGAGTGGGGAGTAAGTTCGTGTGGTTGGGGAGGTGAGGGAAGGCGTCTGCTGGCCGGAATTAGCTGGGGACGGTGGCCGGAGCAGTGGCGGTGTCAGAGAAATTCCGAGCAGCCTAGTGGCTCTGGTCGAATGAGTTCTGAGGGGAAAGGAGGAGGGAGCGTGGGCGATTAAATGTGTGAGGTTACCGGGAGAATTCAATCGGCCATTTACTCGAATTTATGCGAGCAATTAGAGGCAGCAACGGCGACGAGGGGAGGAACTGGTCGCGGGGTGAGGAAGATGATGACGCGGCAGTGGGGCCGTCTGGCAGCGAGAGAGAGAGGGGAAGGGTGGGGCCCACTGGCCAGTCACTCTGCGGGTGCGGGTTCTGGTGAAAAACGCTTCACGCGTGGGGGAGAGAAGCTGGGCTAGTACTGGGCTATTGGGCTTGGCCTGCTGGGCTGAGTCTGACTCTATTTTTTTCTTCCTAAATGGTTTTTCTTTTTCCAATTCTATTTTCTGTTTTGAAATTCAAACAACTAATCAACCACCAAAACAATTCAAACAAACCACACTTTGTAACTTTGAATTTAGTTCTGTTCAGCAACATAAACCAATATCCAAGATCAAAATAATATTTTAATTTTAGGTCCATTATTAATTAAATAAATAGACCTTGTTTAATAAATCAAAATAGAATTTGATTTATTCAAAACTCCATTTTAAAATCTAAAATATTATCAAAACCAAATCAGTAGGTTTTATTTGAGAATACAAAATACTTGGAAAACTTATTTGAAATAAATAAATAAGTTTTAGTGGTTATTTAAAATAGTAAAACCTTTATTTATAAAACTTGGATATTAAATCCTTATTAATTTATTTTAAATAAACCTTTACTATTTTTATCAAATAGAAATATTTTATTTCAAAGGCTTGGCCAAATTTTAATTTGGCTTACAAAATAATCCTTATTTGTAAAACTTTTATTTCATTTGAAAACCAAATCTTTTTATTTAAAGATCCAAAATATAGTAATTTTAAATATTTTAACTTCATTGTTTATTTAACTTTTTTAATCCCTTTAGGATTATATTTGATCCAAATAGGTTTTGAAAGTTCCCAATTGGATTCCAAAAGTTTCTTCTCACTCTGAAAATCAACAAAGTTTTATTTTATTCAATATTTTTCACATAACAAGATTTGGAAAAATCTTGGGATGTGACAGGAGGAGTGGGGGGCAAGTTCCCTCCCCCCTTCTAGAAGCTCTCCCTAGGGTTTCCCCTAGGGCTTGGCCGGCTGGGCCTATGGGCCTTGTGCCCCTGGCCCAATGCGGCCAGGGCACTCCCTTGTAGGCCCACGCCCCTCCCAACAAGTGGGGACACGTTGGTCCCACTCCGGAAGCTTCTAGAACCTTCTGGTACAATACCGAACAATCCGAAAAAATTCCGAACTCCAAAAACTGCCTTCCCTTATATGAATCCTATTCTCCGGATCATTCCGTAACCTCTCGTGACTTCCTAGATCTCATCCGAGACTCCGAAGAAAAACTCATAAACCAATTATCCATTATATCCTAGCGCCAAGACACGTTAAGTGTGTGACCCTACGGGCTCGAGAATATGCAAACATGATCTTCTATCAATAATCAACAGCGGGGTCTGGAAACCCATATTGACTCCCACACATTCATCGATAATCATATCAGATGAACCACGATGCCAGGATTCAATCAATCCCATATATATATTCCCTTCGTCACGCGATATTTTACTTGCCCGAGATTCGATCATCGGCATCGGCATACCTAGTTCAATCTCGTTCACGGCAAGTACTTTACTCGTTCCGTAATCCGATATCACTTTGTGATTAACTCCTTAACCACGTGCTTGCAAGCGGTGTTGATATTGATTACCGAGTGGGCCCGAAGTATATCTCTCCGACTTGGGAGGGACAAATCCCATCTCGATACATAAAATCCAACAGGTACTTTCCGATCACCTGAGAGACACCTTTATGATCACCCTCTCATAGGATGACATTTGATGACCTCAAAGCTTTCTTCCGATACCAGGGAGTTGCATTATCTCATGGTCTAAGGAATACAATATTTGACATAGGAAAAAGCTTCACAAAGATGAACACGATGACACGATCTAATTGTTCTGCTTAATTTGGGTCTGTCCATCATATCATTCTCCCAATGATATGATATCATTATTAATTGACAACTCATGTATATGGTTAGGAAACCTTAACCATCATTAATCAATGAGCTAGTCCATAGAGGCGTACTAGGGACACGGTGTTGTTCGTAAACCACACAAGTATCAAAGTTTCCGCTTAATACAATTCTAGCATGGAATATAAACTTTATCATGAACAAGAATCATAATAATAACATCTTTATTATTGCCTCTAGGGCATAATTCCAATAGTCTCCCACTTGCACTAGAGTCAATAATCTAGTTTACATCCGGCAACAATCTAACACCCATGGCACTAAGGTGCTGATCATGTTTTGCTCGTGGAAGATGTTTAGTCAACGGATCTGCGACATTCAGATCCGTATGTATTTTGCTAATATTCATATCTCCATCTGTTATATAATCTCGAATTATATGAAAATTGCGGTTGATATGCTTGGTCTTTGGATGATATCTTGGTTCCTTAGCCAGTGCTATGGCGCCAGTGTTGTCACACAATATCTCCAGTGGGTCCAAGGCACTTGGAACCACACCAAGCTCAGTGATGAAGTTCCTGATCCAAACTCCTTCACTTGACGCTTCTACAGCAGCCATGAATTCCGCTTCTACTGTAGATCCCGTGATCACGCTTTGCTTGCAGCTTCTCCAGCTCACAGCTCCTCCATTCAAAATATAAATGTATCTTGTCTGAGATTTAGAATCATCCTTGTCGGTGTCGAAACTAGCGTCGACATAACCTTTTACGGCGAGCTGTTCATCACCTCCATAGACTAAGAACATTTCTTTAGTCCTATTTAAGTACTTTAGGATGTTCTTCATGGTTGTCCAGTGTTCCACTCCTAGATCACTTTGGTATATGCTCGTCAAACTAAGAGCATTGGACACATCCGGTCTAGTACACAACATGGCATACATGATAGAACCTATGGCCGAGGCATAAGGCACTTTGCTCATAGCTTCTCTATCATTTACCGTAGCTGGACACTGAGCCTTGCTCAATATCTTACCTGACAACATAGGCACTGAACCTTTCTTTGCCTTATCCATTCTGAACCTTTTCAGAACTTTGTCTAGGTATGTACTTTGGCTTAAAGCTATTAGGCGACTTTGTCTATCTCTATAGATTTTGATGCCTAATATATAAGCAGCTTCCCCTAGGTCTTTCATTGAAAAACATTTGTTCAAATAACTCTTCACATCGTTAAGCATGTCAATGTCATTTCCAATAATCAATATGTCATCCACATATAGTATCAGAAATGTCACTGAGCTCCCACTCACTTTCTTGTAGATACAAGCTTCATAGCAATTTGGAACAAATCCAAAGCTCTTGATCACTTGATCAAAAGGAAGGTTCCAACTCCGAGATGCTTGCTTCAGTCCATAAATGGAACGCTGAAGTTTGCACACTTTATCAGCATCCTTAGGATCGACAAAACCTTCGGGCTGCATCATATACAACTCTTCATCAATGTTGCCATTGAGGAACGCAGTCTTGACATCCATCTGCCATATTTCATAATCATGAAACACAGCAATTGCTAATAAAATATGAATGGACTTAAACATCGCTACGGGAGAGAAAGTCTCATCGTAGTCAACACCTTGAACTTGTCGAAAACCTTTCGCGACAAGCCGTGCTTTATAGACAGTAACATTACCATCCGCGTCCGTTTTCTTCTTGAAAATCCATTTGCACTCAACGTCCTTTCGGTCGCTATGAGGGTCCACCAAAGTCCATACTTGGTTTTCGCTCATGGATCCCAATTCGGATTTCATGGCCTCTAGCCATTTCTCAGAGTCTGGGCTCATCATTGCTTCCTCATAGTTTGCAGGTTCACTGTCGTCTACTAGCAAGACAGTTAAGACAGGGTTACCGTACCACTCAGGAGGGGCACGTGACCTTGTCGACCTGCGATGTTTAGTAGTAGCATCGTCCGAAGCTTCATGATCCTCGTCATTAGCTTCCTCTATTGTTGGTGTAGACGGCACTGGAACAATTTCAGGTGCTGCGCTACTCTCCAACTCAAGAGAAGGTTCAACAACCTCGTCTAGCTCTACTTTCCTCCCACTCACTTCTTTCGAGAGAAACTCCTTCTCAAGAAAGGATCCATTCTTTGCGGCAAACACTTTGCCTTCGGATCTGTGATAGAAGGTATACCCAATAGTTTCCTTAGGGTATCCTATGAAGACGCATTTCTCCGCTTTGGGTTCGAGCTTGTCCGGCATCCCTAAACTTTAAGAAACGACAACTTAGGTTTAGCACCAAACCACAGTTCATACAGTGTCGTCTCAACGGATTTAGATGGTGCCGTATTTAAAGTTAATGCAGCGGTTTCTAATGCATAACCCCAAAATGATAACGACAAATCTGTAAGAGACATCATTGATCGCACCATATCTAATAGAGTTCGATTCCGGCGTTCAGACACACCATTGCACTGTGGTGTTCCGGGTGGCGTGAGTTGAGAAACTACTCCGCTTGCTTTAATATGCGTGAGAAAATCATAACTCAAATATTCACCTCCACGATCGGATCGTAGAAATTTAATTTTTCTTTTACAATGGTTTTCCACTTCATTCTGAAATTCTTTGAACTTTTCAAATGTTTCAGATTTATGTTTCATTAAATAGATATACCCATATCTACTTAAGTCATCAGTAAAAGTGAGAAAATAGCGATAACCACCGCGCGTCGAAACACTCATTGGTCCGCATACATCGGTATGTATGATTTCCAACAAGTCCGTTGCTCGCTCCATCATTCCGGAGAACGGGGTTTTGATCATCTTGCCCATGAGGCACGACTCGCACGTGTCAAATGATTCAAAATCAAGAGACTCCAAAAGTCCATCAGAATGGAGTTTCTTCATGCGTTTTACACCAATATGACATAGACGGCAGTGCCACAAATAAGTAGTATTATCACTATCTACCTTGCATCTCTTAGCCTCAATGTTATGGATGTGTGTTTCATCGCTTTCGAGATTCAGAAGAAATAAACCATTCATAGAAAGTGCATGACCATAAAAAATGTTACTCATATAAATAGAACAACCATTATTCTCCGATTTAAATGAATAACCGTCTTGCAATAAACATGATCCAGATATGATGTTCATGCTCAACGCAGGCACATTATAACATTTATTGAGGTTTAAAACTAATCCCGAAGGTAAAACTAAGGAGAGCGTGCCGACGGCCATCACATCAACTCTTGATCTGTTGCCAACGCGCATCGTCACCTCATCCCTCGCTAGCCGTCGTCTATTCCGTAGCTCCTGTTTCGAGTTACAAATATTAGCAACTGAACCAGTATCAAATACCCAGGCACTACAACGAGGGCTAGTAAGGAAAACATCAATAACATGTATATCAAATATACCTTTGATGGTGCTAGCCTTCTTGTCCGCCAAGTACTTCAGACAGTTGCGCTTCCAGTGACCCTTGTCCTTGCAATAGAAGCACTCAGTGTCCGGCTTAGGTCCAGACTTGAGCTTCTTCTCAGCAGGGGCAACGCGCTTGCCGCTGCCTTTCTTGAAGGGCTTCTTTGCACCCTTACCTTTCTTAAAGCTGGGGGGGGCTTGTTGACCATCCACACATGATTATCTTTCTTGATGTCCACCTCTGCAGCTTTCAGCTTAGCGAAGAGCTCGGTGATCGTATCAGTGGAACCAATCTGATTATGAGTAACTACAAAACCTTTGTAGCTAGGAGAGAGTGATTGCAGAACTCTGTCAATCTTGAGCTCCTCTGGATTCTTGCAGTCCAGTTGCTCAAGGCGTTGAGTGTAGCCCGACATCTTAATGGCGTGCTCACTAACGGAACTCCCTTCCTCCATCTTGCAGTTAAAGAATTTCTCAGAGATCTCATATCTCTCAGAACGGGCCTGAGTCTGAAACATAGTTTTCAGTTCCTCAAGAATCTCAAAGGGCCCGGGGAACTCCTCAAAACGATTTTGAAGGTCCGATTCCATAGCAAACAATATGGTTCTCAGATTGCGGAACCAGTTGGTGAAGTTAGACCCATTGTTCTTAAGCTTTTCTTTCTCAGCAAAAACGTTGAAGTTGAAGTTGGAATTAGCCATTTGATCTACAAAATTTGCAAGTACAATTTAGACTATGTTCATGATAACTAGTTCAACTTAATCAAATAACTAGATGAACTCCCGCTAAATTCAACATCCCTCAAGTTGTTTAGTGAACATGATCCAAATTCACCACATCTAATCTGATCTTCACGAGAAGAGATGTGGTTTCAATGGTGGACAGCGAAGTGTCGATCATATCATTCATATGACTCATGCTTAACCTTTCGGTTAGTGTGTTCCGAGGCCATGTCTGTACATGCTAGGCTCGTCTAGTGAAACCCAAGTATTTCCGCGTGTGCAAAAACTGGCTTGCACCCGTTGTATGTGAACGTAGAGTTTATAGCACCCGATCATCACGTGATGCTTGAACACGATGAACTTTCGCAACGGTGCATACATGGGGAGAACACCATTTTATCTTGATCTTTAAGTGAGGAATCATCTTATAATGCTACCGTCGCAATCTAAGCATTATAAGATACATAAAAGGATAAACATCACATGCATATAATTTTATGTGACATGGTATAGCCAATCTCCACGCAATGATCTCCATCCTGTGCGTGCCAGCATGATCTCCATCACTCCACCATGATTGCCTCCAACACGAATAGCAACTACAACTATTGCTAACTACTTAGCGATAAAGTAAAGCTATTACATGGCGTATAAGAAGTTGACACACAGGTCATACACAATTATAAAGACAACCATATGGCTCCTGCCGGTTGTGTACTCATCGACATTCAAGTCGTGAAACATTACAAAACATGATCATTGCATACAACATACACATTACATCTTGGGCCATACCATATCACAGAAACACTCACTGCAAAAACAAGTTAGACGGATCTACTTTGTTGTTGCATGTTTTACGTGGCTTATGGGAGTAACAAGCTAAGAACGATTCTTACCTACATAAATCCACAACGGTGATATTATGGTTGCCAACATCCGGTGTAAATCCCATAACAACTATAGTGAGATAAACTGACATCCACCAGCCGCATGTGTGGAACAAGCCACACGTCAAGTGCGGAGCCGGTCTCGCGAACGAGGTCGCGTAAAGTTGGCCTGGACCACTTCGATCTCACTATCCCGCGTCATAAGAAGTACACAAACAAGAGGCTTGCAACAGAAAACATCAACGCCCGCAACAAGCATGTTGCGTTCTACTCGTGAAACACATCTACGCATAGATCTAGCTCTGATACCACTGAAGGGTTTCGCAGCATAGTAAATCAAAATTTTCTACGGATGCGAACGGGAAAAGCCAAGATCTAATCTAGGAGATGCAAACAACGAGGGGGAATAGATGAGATCTTCATACCCTTGAAGATTCGCACAACGGAACGTTCGACGGAACGTGGTTGATGTAGTCGTACTAGCCTTCTCCTCCTCGCGATCCAATCCGATCCAACACCGCAAGTGGCGATGCCTCCGAGAGATGCACACGTACAGCACCTCGACGTCTCCTCCTTCCTCGGTCCAGCAAGTGGGGTGGAGAGACAGGTTGGATCTACAACACGACGGCGTGGTGCAAACGGTGGAGAGTTTCTGCGGCAGGGCTTCGCCTACGCGCAATCGGGAGAGAGGGGAGAGGAGGGTAGCAGCTAGGCGGCTAGGGCTTGAGGAGGTGTGTAGGGAGGGTGCGCCCCTGCCCTCTTTATATAGAGGCATGGGCGGCTTCCCCTTGCCCCCTCCTCCAAGCCTAGGGCCAGAGGCCACAAGGGAGGAGTGGGGGGCAAGTTCCCCCCTTCTAGAAGCTCTCCCTAGGGTTTCCCCTAGGGCTTGGCCGGCTGGGCCTATGGGGCCTTGTGCCCCTGGCCCAATGCGGCCAGGGCACTCCCTCGTAGGCCCACGCCCCCTCCCGACAAGTGGGGCCACGTTGGTCCCACTCTGGAAGCTTCTAGAACCTTCTAGTAAAATACCGAACAATCCGAAACAATTCCGAACTCCAAAAACTGCCTTCCCTTATATGAATCTTATTCTCCGGATCATTCCGAAACCTCTCGTGACGTCCTGGATCTCATCCGAGACTCCGAACAAAAACTCATAAACCAATTATCCATTCTATCCTAGCGCCGAGACACGTTAAGGGTGTGACCCTACAGGTTCGAGAATATGCAGACATGATCTTCTATCAATAATCAACAGCGGGGTCTGGAAACCCATATTGACTCCCACACATTCATCGATGATCATATCGGATGAACCACGATGCTAGGATTCAATCAATCCCATATATATTCCCTTCGTCACGCGATATTTTACTTGCCCGAGATTTGATCGTCGGCATCGGCATACCTAGTTCAATCTCGTTCACGGCAAGTACTTTACTCGTTCTGTAATCTGATATCACTTTGTGATTAACTCCTTAACCACGTGCTTGTAAGCGGTGTTGATATCGATTACCGAGTGGGCCCGAAGTATATCTCTCCGACTTGGGAGGGACAAATCCCATCTCGATACATACAACCCAACAGGTACTTTCCGATCACCTGAGAGACACCTTTATGATCACCCTCTCATAGGATGACGTTTGATGACCTCAAAGCTTTCTTCCGATACCAGGGAGTTGCATTATCTCATGGTCTAAGGAATACAATATTTGACATAGGAAAAGCTTCGCAAAGATGAACACGATGACACGATCTAATTGCTCTGCTTAATTTGGGTATGTCCATCATATCATTCTCCCAATGATATGATCTCATTATTAATTGACAACTCATGTCTATGGTTAGGAAACCTTAACCATCATTAATAAATGAGCTAGTCCATAGAGGCGTACTAGGGACACGATGTTGTTCATAAACCACACAAGTATCATAGTTTCCGCTTAATACAATTCTAGCATGGAATATAAACTTTATCA
This sequence comes from Avena atlantica, assembly GCA_910589765.1. Lineage (NCBI taxonomy): Eukaryota > Viridiplantae > Streptophyta > Magnoliopsida > Poales > Poaceae > Avena > Avena atlantica. The sequence continues at coordinate 9,687,900 of OU342734.1, read as the reverse complement.
TGTACAAGATTTATAATAATAACATCTTTATTATTGCCTCTAGGGCATAATTCCAACACTAAGGGTAGATCAAATGTAATAAGAGTTAAACCCTAATACATGACTTAATGGATTATATTTGATCCTCAAGTAATCATATCCCAGTATTCATTACACAACCCATGAATACCAAGTTATAAATATAACTTAAGTAATAAGAACGTAACAACTAATTCTTGATCTATCTTAATCTCATCTACTTATACCATGAGTATCATGGTAATACCTAATCTTAACCCTTTAGTGTGATTGAGTAGGAAAGAAACCAAGTCAATATCATGCACCATATATCTTTCTTTCCATATCAATCCTTATGGAATCCTATCTCAATATGTGTTGTTCATCAATGTTGAGTAATCAACTATTGATTCACCAATTCTTAACCTATCAATTCTTGACCTATCAACTTTTGTCCTTCTCATAGCAATCACTCTAAGTCCTTAGAGAATGAAGTAAGAAGAGGAAGATGGTAATGCTAGTATTAGATATCATCTATAGGATGGGAGTGATTGAAGGAAATCAAAACAATATGGTAACAAAGAGGATTACAAGGATGAATCCTGAAGATAGATACCAAGGAGTAATCTTATTGGATTAAGTAAGCATAGTCCATGTATAGCATTCCTTAATCCAATAGAGATACTAGGAAGGTAATTTCAATACAATTGTAAATTTGTATTGATGAAGCCTTGTTTAGCAAACTGGAAACCTGAATCATAAATGATCAAAGGATTATAATGATCATGCCTTACTCACCAATATTGAATGCTTATACCATGTATCATTGACATTGGTGGATAAAACATGATTGAACCATAGTATAGATTTATTATCTTAGATTAGTCATTCCAAGTCACATTAGTATAGTGTGAGGTTGGAATATTAGATACTGGAGTTAAGAAGAGACAAGATAGCATGAATGAGATGATGCTAGAACAACCTTGGATTAAAGAAGTAGTTTTCTCTTGGAAAATACTAAACACTTAAGGAGAGTAGAATTTGATATATACATTTACTGAAGTGATATTAGTGAAGGATGATTAAGGAAGAGTATGATTGGAGTTGGAAGTAACCACTTGTTGGATTGGGGATTTTCAGTAGTAGAATAGTTGATATAACCAAGTATAGATATGAAAATATTATGAAAGCTTTAGTGTCAAGCTAATTTGAATTACAAGAGGTGTTAGAAGAATAAAAGGTGGATAAGAGTTTTCTTGTGAGGTAAAGCTCATCATGTTAACACATGATGATGGATTGAAAGAAGTCAGAATTCCTTTATCATCCAGAAGTCTAGAATTATGGAATATAGGAATCCTTGTTAAACACTAGACCCTAAATCTTTACCTAACATATTATCCATTTCATCTGATTGATTTATCATCTTATTTACACAAAGCTTCATAAAAATATTTACTATAACAAATCAACTAATCACATCTTTATCATTTCTAATTATCATAACAATATGTGCTTAGGACTTAGCTTTATCAAATCCTTCTCATGAGACATTCCAGATAACATCATTCTGATCTTAAACATAAAGACAATATGATTAACCATTAATCTTTATTCACATCAACAAAAGAAAATAAGTATAGTAAGTACCTTAAACCCTAGGGTAAGTAATTACAATTCAGAACTCTAAACTTATTAATAAGTTTTCTCATCAACATCTCATAAATATTCTATCTATAATCATTAGACAAAGTCTTTAATTCATTTCTCTAACCACTCATCCCATATGAGCATGGAATAAATGGGGGTCCAATATTATAAACCATTATATCCTATACTATGTGATTAAATACATTTAAATAAACCCTATTAATATTATTAAACATTTTAAAACTTAATTACTCCAAATAGAAGTGAAAACAATGTTATAGAAAAGTATAAACATAAAGAAAATAATGAAATCATTTTTATAAGATTCAAATAAATCCTAAACCCCAAAACTCTAGATTCTATTTATTCCATTCAATATAATAACCCCTTATATGTTAATGATTAAGGGATTGTAGAAGAGTAAATAATAAAGTATATAATAATAATAATTCATACCAGAATATGAAGTAAAAATTTCACATATTATGAATTGCATGTGATGTTAATCCTTTAATGCATCTTGTATTGCTTAGTTCGCGATGGTAGCATTATAAGATGATCCCTAGCACAAAATATCAAGTTATAGAGTGTTCATCCTTAGTAGGCACCGTTGCCAAAGCTCTTTGTTTCGAAGCACCACGTGATGATCGGGTGTGTTAGATTCTGCGAGTGTATACAATGGGAGCAAGCCAGATTTGCTCACGCAGAAGCTAAGGTTTGATCTTGACGAGCCTAGCATGTACAGACATGGTCTCAGAACACGGAATACCGAAAGGTAAAGCATGAGTCATATAGATGATATGATGAACATGATGATTGTTCGCCTTTGAAACTATATCATGTCACGTGATGATCGGACTTGGTGTAGTGAATTTGGTTCGTGTGGTCAGTAAAACAATGTGAGGGATATTGTTTTGAGTGGGAGTTCAACAGCAATATGATTAAAAGTTGAACACTATTTATCATAATTTAAATCAAAGTGAATTTGCATAGTTTTTGTAGTCATTGGCATCCGTTTACCACCTTGTGCTTAGTTATAATTGAGATAATAGAACTATAGAATTCTGGATAGTTACTTTACGAACTGGTATCGTATTGTTTGATGTGTTAATCTAAAGTTTAAAAGTCCTCTTGCAAATTTTCAGTAAGTTCTGGTTACTCCATGAAATTTAATAATTGGTATTAAATCTAGAGTAACAATTCCAGTGTTAGTATATAAGTATCATGTTTATCTCCTGATTCTTGATATTCAAACGATTGTTTTAATATCAAGGTTATCGGGGAGCTGAAAGAATTGTTTCAGAAACCATCATGTGTGAAAGATATTATGATATCTAAAACAAAGTTTTGGTTATAACATGATAGAGTATAATATAGCAAAAGTCATGTTCTCAGATTTGATGAGAATTTGCAAAAGGTTGGAGACGCTTGTCGTCCCAATCCTCCAAAAGGTTTTGGAGAGCAACATTATAATCACAATTCACCGTTATAAGCTAAAAGTAGCTTGATCATGAATAGTTCCATGAGAAGGGTGAATATTTGATAAAGCTTAAATGTTTACTACACTAAAAGATTACTAAAGAATGGAATTTGAAAGAACACCAAACATTTGATGATGGTGATCTACTTCAAAGTGCAAGTCCAAAGACATTGGTATTTAACTATACATGTTTTGGACTATGTGTCATAAGTATGGAGCCACTGTTGATGTTGATAGATTCTTTTGAAAGGATAAAGAAATACTAAAAGAGAAATCTAAGAATTATTTGGCAGAAGATAAAAGACTAGAATTGTTCAGCTTAGGTATATAGAGGATGTACATGTTATGGCTGTATTCTTTGCTTGTTAAACAATGTAGTTCATGAGTATTGGATACTGAATTTGTTGATGTGAATCGTCATACGAAACAACACAATTCATGAACTACAATGGCCTAAAGTAACTAGCAAAAGAATATGTGATGATGCTCATCGAGAACAAATAAAGGGTTGTTGTGTTGCTCGTTGAAATCAAAACTTACCTTCAAGATTTGTTTTCAATAATTGTTATTTCGATCAGGTATTATGAGAACAAAAGGGTTGTTCAAATAATTGTCGTAATCCATAAAAGATGAATGATTTACAAATCTCGTTGGAGAAATCACATCCATAAAACTAGTGCTAAAAATGTCGAAAGACAAATTGATTGAAATATCACTTAGGAAGTGACATCGTCGTTTAAATTATATTGGAAAGAAAGCATGAAGAAACTCCATGTGGATGGAATTTTGGAGTCTTTTGATTTTTGATCAAATGACGCTTGCGAAACTTTCCTAGGGATAATTAAAACTCCATTCATAGGCCAAAAGTGAACGAATGACTAGCTTATTGGAAATTATACATATAGATGTATAGAGCCCATTATGTGTAGTCAAGAGCGATGGATTTCAACTTCATATGGTTTCTCCAAAAATTTGAGTGAATATATGAATATTTACTTAATGAGGATGAAGTGTGAAACACTTGAAAAGTTCGAAGACTTTCAAGATGAAGTGAAAAATCAATGTAACAAGAAAATAAAAGAATTTATGATAGGATCATAAAGGGAGATATTTGAGTTACAAGTTTAGCATAACACCTAAGATTTGAGGAATCGTTCCATGGATTTGCGTTTCCCGAAACACCATATGAGTATGGAATAATCGAGATATGCAATGAAACCTTGTTTGACATGGTAAGATCAAAGGTGTAATTAGTAAAACTGCCATTATATTTTAAAGATTAAAAGCTTTAGAGACTACCGCTTTTTCACTGAAAAGAGCTCCATAATGATCCGTTGAAATGACACCATAATAATTTATGGTTTGGGATAAAACCCAAGGTGTCCATTCTTAAACATTGGTATGATATGCATAATAAAGATGTTTGCAACCAAAATTGGATGAACATATCTTTGTGTGTTATTTTGAATAATCGTTGAGTATTCCTCCATAACACCAAAGACAAAAATGTTTGTCTCTTAGAACGTTAAGTTTCTTTGAGAAAGGAATTTTCCGTGAAAAGTTAAGTGGGAGGACAATAGAACTTTGATAAGGTTAAAAGAACCTTAGCTATATGTGCAAAGTTGCGCAGCGTCGAAAAGTGTTCCGGAGGCAGCAACAATGCTCATGGCTCACGTGCCTCAAAGGTTGTGGTCACGGAGGTCTAAGTTCCTATTGAACCAAGTAGGTCGGGTAAACAATAAAATACCAAGATTTGAGAGTTAAGTCATTATTTGACAATAATGATCCAACTACATGCAAAGAAGCGATGATGGGCCCTGACTCTGCCAAATGGTTTGAAGCCAAAAAATCCGTGATAGTTCCATATACGAGAGACCAAGTTTTGAACTTGAAAGACCCTCTGAAAAGGTGCAAGACCTTACAGTCGTATTTGGATCTATAAAGAAATAGACATGGATGTTTCACATCTATGAAATTATTGACATGTAGAGAAAGAGTTCACGATATTGTTCAAAGAGTTGACTATGACAAGATCTGATCTTTCATTAAGAGATATTTAGTCTAGACGAATTAATGTAGCAACCACTACATATAATTTTGTTATGTGGTAGTTGAATAAACAAAACAAGTTCTTCTAATAGAATGGTTACCTAGGACGTGTGCATGACACGTCCAAAGGGTTTTGTTAATTCAGAGGATGATAAAAGCATATGCAAACTTCAATGGTTGAAGTAAGCATCATGGAGTTGGAATCTTCACTATGATGAAACTTTTAAAAGAGTTTAATTTCATCGGAAACAATGAAGATGCTTGCATTTGCAAGAAATTAAGTGGGAGCGCTAAGACATGTTTCTAATACATTATGTGGAAGACATATTGTTGATTGGAAATGATGTATCTTTTTATTGACACAGGTTAAGAATTTCATCTTGATGAAAGGCTTAGGCAGAACCCGAATATTTGGCATCAATGTATATATGGATAAATTGAGATGCTAATATGATTGTGCTAGAAGTACATAGATGAGATATTGAATGAGTTCAATATAGAAACTACAAGAAAGGTTCTTGTTGCACAGGAAGGATTGAATAAAGATTCAAGTATTTTTGATACTTGATATATAAAATCACAAAGAGTACTTTATCAATCATGATGTGATGTGTACAAATACAGATATGTCCTATGCTCTAAATGTTATGAGCGTATACCAGAATGATTCATAAGATGATTATTGGACGTAAATATATTCTTATGATCTTTTAAATGAACTAAGAATATATTATTTTGTAGAAGTGACAAATAGATGGTTAGTTCATTGTAAAAGTATTACATTGATACTAGTTTTGTCACAAAGTACAAATTAAGTTTATCTCTATCTAAACTAAGGGTGGCACAATATGATGGAAAGTAAGTTCCATAATGGATTTGGATGAGTTCCAAAGTTAAGACATTGTGACAGATACTACAACAAAAGGCTAAGTATATGACTTCTATAATAGCAGCAAAAGAGGGCATTTGTGTCAAGTAGTTTGTTATCAAACTAGGTGTGGTTCACAGTGGGATAGTACTATGAAGATATATTGTACAACAATATTATCAACATGTTTTAACCCCAAGGAACTAAAGGTATCACCAAAGGACCAAATTTATACAAAGCCATCTCATTAGAGAATGAGTGATGCGTAGAGACGCAAAGACATGCAATTACACACGGACCTAAAAGTGTCGGATCCGAAGATCAGTTGACCACTAGCAATCGTGTAAATACAACACCGTAAAGCCATAGGTGTTGAATGCACAAAGGTTTGAAACTAGATTATTGACTCTAGTGCAAGTGGGAGACTGTTGGAGATATGCCCAAGAGGCAATAATAAAGTGGTTATTATCATATCTTCATGCTTATGATAAATGTTTACATACCATGCTATAATTGTATTAACCGGAAACATTAATACTTGTGTGATTTGTAAACATAAAAGAGTCCCTAGTAAAGCCTCTTGTTAAACTAGCTTGTTGGTTAATATATGATCATGGTTTCCTGATCATGAACATAGATATGTTATTAACAACAGGGTCATATCATTAGGATAATGTGATGGACATACTCCTATAGTTAAGCGTAGCATAAAGATCAAGTCATTTAATATAGTTCACTTGCTATAAGCTTTTTGATACATAGTAACCTAATTCCTTCGACCATGAGATCATGATAATCACCATCACCGGAAGGATGATTTGATGACATCAAACACCACACTGTAACTGGGTGTCTATAAAGGTGGCATTGAGTGTTCGGAAAGTATGTGTTGAGGTACATGGATCAAGATTGGGATTTGTCCATCCATATGACGGATAGATATACTCTGGGCCCTCTCGGTGGAATGTCATCCAATTAGCTTGCAAGCATGTGACTGGCTCACAAGGGATCACATATCACGGGAACAAGAAAAGAGTACTTATTAGTAACGAGGTTGAACTAGGTATGCAGAGATACCGACGATCAAACCTCGGATAAGTGAAGTATCATGAGACAAAGGGAAATTGGTATCGTATGTAAATGGTTCATTCGATCATGAAGTAGTCGTAGAAATATGTGGGAGCCATATGAATTTCCAGATTCCTCTATTGGTTATTGATCGGAGAAGAGCCTGAATCATGTCTGCATAATTCACGAACCGTAGGGAGACACACTTAAGGATTCGATGTTGTTTAGTAGATATGGAATGTGAGTAAAGAGACCGAATGTTGTTCGGAGTGTCGGATGGGATCCGGGATATCACGAGGAGATACGGAATGGTCCGGAGAATAAGATTCATATAAGGAAAGTTCAATTTCGGAGTTCGGGAATGATTCCGATGTTTTCACCGGAATGTTCTAGAAGAGTCTAGAAGGTTCACCGATCCGGAAGGGGAAGGGTACATGGATGTGTCATGACAAAGTTTAATGGTTGCATCATGTCCTAGGTCACTTGGCTAGACACTTGGAAGAGAGAAATCAAACTCTAATTTGAAAGTCAAAAAGGCAGTTTGAAAAAGTCAAATCCCAACATGGTTTCCGAGTTAGGGAGGGTTTCTGAGTTAGGAAGGGTTTCCACCTGGGTTGGGAACACCCTTGGATGCCCCACACCTATATAAGGAGGGGTAGGGGTGCACCCCCAAGGTATCCCCCTTGCCCTAGGCGCCCAAGAAACCCTAGGTTGGCCGCCGCCCCCTCTCTAGTTGCGACCAATCTAGATCTCCTCTAAACCGCTACCGACTAGCTAAACTCTAGTTGCTAGCTACCTCTAAACCTCGGCCCTCTAAACCCTAGATCGCCGGGGCTCCCTCTACTCCACCACACTCGCTCTGGCTTAGGCGAAGCCCTGCGGGATCTCCCCTCTACTTCTGACACCACGCCGTCGTGCTGCCGGAATCGTGAGGAGAGAGCTACAACCTCTGTTGCCTGCTGGAACAAGGGAGAGGAAGGTCTTCATCGAGTACCGTACGTGTGACCAACTGCGGGAGCGCTGCCGGAACGCGGCGCCAGAAGGATCGTCTACGCGATCCTGAGATCGGCAAGTGAACGACTACATCACCCACGAGAATCTGCTCTCATTAACCGCTTTGGATCTTCGAGGGTTAGTATTCTATCAACTTATTGCACCGACCTAGTAGATAGATCTTGGCTTGATCATAGATTAGATCTTGATTGTGTATTCATGCGATAGAATTTTTTTGTTTTCCATGCTACAACCCCCTACAGTATTTTCATGAGAGCTTCCAAGTATCTCATCGTGTTGTTGCAACAAACAAAAGGACCACTTGCTCTTTCATTTGGTTTGTTTGCAAACATGTTATTTTTACTTCCGTTTGGGATACTCATATTCCCATGAAATTTGCTTTTTATGATTTGTGTGTGACATCCAACATGTCGAACAATTTGTCTTACCAATGATTGGTTTGCACACATAATGATGTTGCTTTGGACATTCTTCCTTGTGTGTTTTTGCCGAATTCTCCTATTCTAGCATCAAGGACGTTGATAAAAATTCTAGGCAATTGCCTTGAGTGCCACACCAAGACATTATATGGAGTTTTTGAGTTCCCACATTTGGATGATGTTCAGATGATTTCCATGCACTTTGACCTTGCATATGCATTCCATTTTCTATACTTGTATTGTGCTAATAGTGTTGTGAACAAGAATGGACATGCCACAAATGACATGCTCCTCTATCACACACAAACATATTTTGCTTGGTATTTGTTGTATGAAGGTACAAATGCATACATGTCAACCTCTACCAACCATGGGTTGAAAAGAAGAACCGAAGAGAGTTACATATGGCTACCCTTCATCGAGCTATCTCTACAAGCTAAGGTGACTTCCTTCTACTTGAGGACTCATGCTATAATCTTCATGAATTGGCAACGCTTTGAGTGTTGCTTCGCTTTTGTTGGGAGCTTTGTAGGCTTCATGGAAGGTGAAGGAACATTGAAGTGTTGTCAAGTCAATCTTCCCGAGGACGACTATATGGTGAACCCCAGGATCAAGAAGGTCTCTCGAACTCTTCTACTTTGTGATGAGCATGTAGAGTCGAGGATGACTCTTTTTGAAGGGGGGAGCTGATGCAGCCCGACCTACGGTCGTTGCCACATCAAGGTCTCCAACTTATGCCAAGTCGTCATGGACTCCAAAGGTGAATCCTATCCTCTTTGAGATCTCACTTCCTACCCTCTTGAATGGTATACTACTTCATTCTCCGCCCTATGACCATGATAGGTTCACATCGACGAGTATGGAGACGAGGGAGGAACCCCGAGGAATCACGCTCGATAAGACGGAGGCTTGGAAGAGGAGACGAAAGAAAGCTCCAGCTGGATCCGGCGACAGGACCGGCGAACCGGAGCCACCGCCGGAAGCTCCGGCGATAGCATCGGCGGACCGGGCGCACCGCCGGAATACCCGTCACCAGGACCGGTGGACCGGACCCTCCGCCGAAAGCGCTCTCTGTATGCCATACCGGCGGGCGACCGGAATAACCAACGATAACCGGAACTTCTGGCACCAGATCCGGCGCCGCCGGACCCACCACCGAAATCCCCTGCCTACGCGCAGATCTGGGTTTGATGCCCTGTAATATTCCCTTTACTTACCCCTTTGCCTAGTTTATTCCCAAACTACCCCCTTGTTTAGTGGTTGGCCTACAAAAAAATCCCCCACCCCTCATGTATCCCTTAGGCATAGATGATAGACTAAAGACAACCCCCATTGTGGAATCTCTAATTTTGCCTCATCCTCTTTCCCAAGGGGATCGACTATCGTCATCAACCTCGATTGGACTTTGCATCACGATCCATCATTGAACAAGGCCTTGGAGTTCGGTGTCTCGTCTCCAAGTGGTCAAGACCCTCCCCAAGGTGTTCTTCCCTCTCCGATGTGGATTTGAGGGAGCACGTTGACCGATCTTTCCATGCGAGGATTCTATCAGACCGGTGGCCACCGTTTGGGAGCAATCGTCCTTGTATCGTGTGAGTTTTGCGTGTGTTCATCGTGTTCTTCACGAGGTGTGTGTTCGCTTCCGCTACCATATCCCTTTCCCCTTGCTTTCCCATCGATTTGACCACGAGATCCGTGAAGATCGGGCCACCCAAGAGGTTAACCCCTTCATCAAAAAGACTAGGAGCAACCAACTAAGAGAGCAATAATGGCCATAATTATGCAATGCAATAAAGAAAACTAATCAAAGCAAAGAGTGGTATTACAAGTCAAGGACTAAATGATCATAGAGGCTAATGGTGACTTGTCATAGTCATAACATGGTGCAAGCATGTGCCAAGTCAACCCAAGCAAAACATGAAAGGAGAATACCACAATACTATGCTTTGCATGCTAAACAACACATAATTTCTTCAAGGCACACTAAGCAATCCCAATTGTTTGGAACAAGACATGCTACAGCAATAATCACTAATCATAATGCTAAAACAACACCTAACATGTCATGCTAAAGTCTAAGTCACAGTCAATGCAAGCTCATCTTACACTTCAAGCAAGAATTTACTACTCCTTTCCAAACACCAAGCAAACTTATATGCAGAACAACACAGAGAGAACAGGGGTCCAAACTACTAAAGCAAACTAAATAAACTAAGCAAAGCAAACGAAAACTAAGATGCTCCAAGAACAACATAACTGTGCATGAAACAATAAAAGTGAAGTGTCTAGACAAACCTGAGTTTTTTATTGATGAAGAAGGGGATGCCTTGGGCATCCCAAATATTTGACGCTTGTACCTCTTGGATATTTATTGGGGTGACACCATGGTGGCATACCCAAGCTTGAGCTTTTATCCGTCCTTCATCTCATTGCATCATTCTCTCTCTACACCTGAAATTTTTCCTTCATACAAAACTTCACACAATCTTCATTAGCAACATTAGCTTATTCAAAAGATATTAGACCACTGGCAAAGCTTTAGAACATCAAGGCTTTTCACTAAAAACACAAGCTATTGAAGTAACTCCTTCAAATAAACTCAATTTACCTGAAGAGAGCTCAAAAAGGAATCAATAAGAAGCAAATGCAAATAATGGCAGAAATCTGTCAAAACAGACCAGCAGGAAGAAACAAATTTTTTCGAACATCTTCTGTTGTTCAAATCAAAAAGTGTTGAACTAACAAAATTTATCCAACATACTAGGGGATTTATTAGTAAATTTTGATCTCAATCCGAGTTACAGAGACTCCTAACGAATATTTTTGGTGGAGGACAGAAATATGTTTTGGGACAGCAACTCCTCAAATCTTACTTCCCTCTCATTAGAGGTCATTCTTGAGACAAAGCAAACAAAAAGGATAAGGAGGGGTCATTACAGAAGTAATAACTTCCAAGACTTAAGAAAACTCTTGGGTTATCTCCCAACACATACTTTTCTTTAACGCCTTTAAGTTAGGCACTTAAAGTTTGAGAATATGCTCTCATAAGAATTATGAATTGAAGTCAAATAGAGCATCAAGAAGCAAATTCAAAACACATTTAAGTCTAACCCACTTCCTATGCATAGGAATCTTGTAAGAAAATAAATCAAAGAAGCACATAGTAACAAGAATGGGAAAACAAAACAAGTGCAACTTCAAGATTTTCAACATGAAGAGGGGAAACTTAATATTGTTGATATACATAATACCATGTTTCCCTCTCTCATAATAACTTTCAGTAGCATCAGGAATAAACTCAACAATATAACTATCACATAAAGCAGGTTTTTCATGATCTACAAACACATAATTTCTATCAAGCTCAAAAATAGTGGGATTAAAACCTTCACAGGTTCTATCCAAAGTAGATATTTCAAAAGGATCCACGGGAACATAACAATCCTTCTTTGGCAAGCATGGGGGACAATCAAATAATATAAGAGGTAAAGAGTTACTCTCATTAGAAGGTAGGCATGGGTAAATCCATTCTTTCTCCTTTTGTTCATCACTCTCCTCCTCTTTTTCATCTAATGAGCTTATAGTTTCAACAATTTCTTCTTCCATAGGCTCCTGCAAGACATTAGTCTCTTCCATTTGTGGAAAGCATATATTAAAATATTCAAAAATATATCCATTTGCTTCCTTGTAATTATCAAAGCAGAATTTTAGTATCTCATAAACCTCATGTTCATAAGGTGCATCATCAGTATTTTCAAGAAAACTAGCAAGTTCAAATGCACCCTAGAAAGCAATAAATTCTTCAATTTGTTCCACATCATAAAAGTCATAATTTCCCTTAACATAAGAAGATATGGTAACATTATCATTATACTCACATTGAAAAGGCATGTGCTTATACCTCCTACAACAACAAGACTTATCAAAGCAATAAGTAACATTATAAGTAGAGCACACGTCTCTAACAATAGTATTCAACTTATCAATTTGTTCCCATAAGTGTTTCCCTTTTTGTGACAAACGGTGTTCCTTATAATAATACTTTTGTTCTTCTGTGAACCCACCTTGCCAATAAGAACTAGTTTCAAAGAAACCACCCATTGATAGAAAGCATGATCAAGCAAGGCAATGATAGACCAGCAACTAGAGCAGAAAATAATTTTTTTGTGTTTTTGAATAAAGCAAACAAACTAAACTAGACTAATTTTTTGGGGTTTTTTTAAAAGAGGCAAACAAAACCAAGCAAAAGAAGCAAAGCAAACTAAAAACAAAGTAAAGAGAAAGGAAGTGAAGGACTCCCCTAGTGAAGACGTCCTTAGCCTCCCCGGCAACGGTGCCAGAAATTACTTGATGCTACACTCAACAGGGAGGAAGACTGCTTCGTTGGAAACCCCAAGAGCAAGGTATAAAGAGTACAGCAGCAATATTTCCCTCAGTAGAAACCGAGGTTATCGAACCAGAAGGAGGAAGGAAACGTCACATAGGTGTTGGAAGCAACGTGGAGACCTGCACAACACAAACTCAAGACTCTATCCCAGCGAATCAGTGAGGTTGTCAAGCTCACCGGTTTGTTGTAACAAAGGATTAAACGTATGGTGTGGAAGTAATTGTTTGCAGCAAGTAAACAAATAACAGTGGAAGATGTATCAATGGTAAAGATTGGACCAAGGTCCATAGTGAAGGGTTTCGCGGCATAGTAAATCAAAATTTTCTACGGATGCGAACAGAGGGAAAGCCAAGATCTAATCTAGGAGATGCAAACAACGAGAGAGATTGGATTAGATCTTCATACCCTTGAAGATTCGCATAGCGGAACGTTCGTCGGAACGTGGGTGATGTAGTCGTACTCGCTTCTCCTCCTCGCGATCCGATCCGATCTAGCACCACAAGTGGCGGTGCCTCCGTGAGATGCACACGTGCAGCACCTCGATGTCTCCTCCTTCCTTGGACCAGAAAGTATGGTGGAGAGATGGATTGGATCTACAACACGACGGCGTGGTGTATATGGTGGAGAATTTCTGCCGCAGGGCTTCGCCTACAAACAGTCGGGAGGGAGAGAGGAAGGGCAGCAGGGCGGCTAGGGTTGGAGGGGAAGGTGTGGGGGGTTGGTGCGCCCCCACCCCTCTTTATATAGAGGGGGGTGCAGCCCTAGCCCCTCCCCCAAGCCCAAAGGATAAGGAGTGGGGGGCATGGACTCTCCCCTCTTCTAGAAACCCTATCTCTAGTTTAAACGATTTAAACTCTCTAGGATCGGCTGGGCCCTATGGGGCCTTGTGCCCCTAGCCCAATGCGGCCAGGACACTCCCTCATAGGCCCATGCCCCCTCCCGGAAGGTGGGGCCACGTTGGTCCCCTTCCGTAAGGTTCTAGAAGCTTCCGGTACAATACCGATTAACCCGGAACAATTCCGAACTCCAAAAACTGCACTGCCTTATATGAATCTTATTCTCCGGACCATTCCGGAACCTCTCGTGATGTCCCGGATCCCATACGAGACTCCAAACAAAAATTCGTAAACCAATTATCTATTCTATCCTAGCGTCAAGACACGTTAAGTGTGTGACCCTGCGGGTTCGAGAATATGCAGACATGATCTTCTATCAATAATCAACAGCGGGGTCTGGGCACCCATATTGACTCCCACACATTCATCGATGATCATATCGGATGAACCACGATGCCAGGATTCAATCAATCCCATATATATATTCCTTTCGTCTGGCGATATTTTACTTGCCCGAGATTCGATCGTCGGTACCGTCATACCTAGTTCAATCTCGTTCACAGCAAGTACTTTACTCGTTCCGTAATCCGATATCACTTTGTGATTAACTCCTTAACCACATGCTTGCAAGCGGTGTTGATATCGATTACCGAGTGGGCCCGAAGTATATCTCTCCGACTTGGGAGGGACAAATTCCATCTCGATACATACAACCCAACAGATACTTTCTGATCACCTGAGAGACACCTTTATGATCACCCTCTCATAGGATGACGTTTGATGACCTCAAAGCTTTCTTCCGATACCAGGGAGTTGTATTATCTCATGGTCTAAGGAATACAATATTTGACATAAGAAAAGCTTCGCAAAGACAAACACGATGACACGATCTAATTGCTTTGCTTAGTTTGGGTCTGTCCATCATATCATTCTCCAATGAAATGATCTCATTATCAATTGACAACTCATGTCTATGGTTAGGAAACCTTAACCATCATTGATCAATGAGCTAGTCCTTAGAGGCGTACCAGGGACACGGTGTTGTTCACAAACCACACAAGTATTAAAGTTTCCGCTTAATACAATTCTAGCATGGAATATAAACTTTATCATGAACATGAATTATAATAATAACATCTTTATTATTGCCTCTAGGGCATAATTCCAACAGTCTCCCACTTGCACTAGAGTCAATAATCTAGTTTACATCTGGTAACAATCTCACACCCATGGCACTGAGGTGTTGATCATGTTTTACACGTGGAAGAGGTTTAGTCAATGGATCTGCGACATTCAGATCTGTATGTACTTTGCTAATCTTCAGATGTCCATCTGCTATATAATCTCGGATTATACGAAACTTGCGGTTGATATGCTTGGTCTTTGGATGATATCTTGGTTCCTTAGCGAGTGCTATGGCGCCAGTGTTGTCACACAATATCTCCAGTGGGTCCAATGCACTTGGAACCACGCCAAGCTCAGTGATGAAGTTTCTGATCCAAACTCCTTCACTTGACGCTTCTGCAGCAGCCATGTATTCCGCTTCCACTGTAGATCCCGCGATCACGTTTTGCTTGCAGCTTCTCCATCTCACAGCTCCTCCATTCCAAATATACACGTATCCTGTCTGAGATTTAGAATCATCCTTGTCGGTGTCAAAACTAGCGTCGACGTAACCTTTTACGACAAGCTGTTCATCACCCCCATAGACTAAGAACATTTCTTTAGTCCTATTTAGGTACTTTAGGATGTTCTTCACGGCTGTCCAGTGTTCCACTCCTGGATCACTTTGATATCTGCTCGTCAAACTAAGAGAATTGGACACATCCGGTCTAGTACACAGCATGGCATACATGATAGAACCTATGGCCGAGGCATAAGGCACTTTGCTCATAGCTTCCCTATCATTTACTGTAGCTGGACACTGAGCCTTGCTCAATATCTTACCTGACAACATAGGCACTGAACCTTTCTTTGCCTTATCCATTCTGAACCTTTTCAGAACTTTGTCTAGGTATGTACTCTGGCTTAAAGCTATCAGGCGTCTTTGTCTATCTCTATAGATCTTGATGCCCAATATATAAGCAGCTTCACCTAGGTATTTCATTGAAAAACACTTGTTCAAATAACTCTTCACATCGTTAAGCATGTTGATGTCATTTCCGATAATCAATATGTCATCCACATATAGTACCAGAAACGTCACCGAGCTCCCACTCACTTTCCTGTAGATACAAGCTTCGTAGCAATTTGGAACAAATCCAAAGCTCTTGATCACTTGATCAAAACGAAGGTTCCAACTCCGAGATGCTTGCTTCAGTCCATAAATGGAACGCTGAAGTTTGCATACTTTACTAGCATCCTTAGGATCGACAAAACCTTCGGGTTGCATCATATACAACTCTTCATCAATGTTGCCATTGAGGAAAGCAGTCTTGACATCCATCTGCCATATTTCATAATCATGAAACGCAACAATTGCTAATAAAATCCGAATGGACTTAAACATCGCTACGGGAGAGAAAGTCTCATTGTAGTCAACACCTTGAACTTGTCGAAAACCTTTCGCGACAAGCCGTGCTTTATAGACAGTAACATTACCATCCGCGTCCGTTTTCTTCTTGAAGATCCATTTGCACTCAACGGCCTTTCGGTCGCTAGGAGGGTCCACCAAAGTCCATACTTGGTTTTCGCTCATGGATCCCAATTCGGATTTCATGGCTTCTAGCCATTTCTCAGAGTCTGGGCTCATCATTGCTTCCTCATAGTTTGCAGGTTCACTGTCGTCTACTAGCAAGACAGTTAAGACAGGGTTGCCGTACCACTCAGGAGGGGCACGCGACCTTGTCGACCTGCGACGTTCAGTAGCAGCATCGTCCGAAGCTTCATGATCCTTGTCATTAGCTTCCTCTATTGTTGGTGCAGGCGGCACTGGAGCAATTTCAGGTGCTGCGCTACTCTCCAATTCAAGAGAAGGTTCAATAACCTCGTCAAGCTCTACTTTCCTCCCACTCACTTCTTTCGAGAGAAACTCCTTCTCAAGAAAGGAACCGTTCTTTACGACAAACACTTTGACTTCGGTTCTGTGATAGAAGGTATACCCAATAGTTTCCTTAGGGTATCCTATGAAGACGCATTTCTCCGCTTTGGGTTCGAGCTTGTCCGGCATCAACTTCTTGACGTAAGCTTCGCATCCCCAAACTTTAAGAAACGACAACTTAGGTTTAGCACCAAACCACAGTTCATACGGTGTCGTCTCAACGGATTTAGATGGAGCCCTATTTAAAGTGAATGCAGCGGTTTCTAATGCATAACCCCAAAATGATAACGGCAAATCAGTAAGAGACATCATCGATCCGACCATATCTAATAGGGTTCGATTCCGGCGTTCAGACACACCATTGCGCTATGGTGTTCCGGATGGCGTGATTTGTTAAACGATTCCACTTGCTTTAAGATGCGTGAGAAAATCATAACTCAAATATTCACCTCCACGATCGGATCGTAGAAACTTAATCTTTCTATTACGATGGTTCTCCACTTCATTCTGAAATTCCTTGAACTTTTCAAATGTTTCAGATTTATGTTTCATTAAATAGATTTATCCATATCTACTTAAGTCATCGGTAAAAGTGAGGAAATAGCGATATCCACCACGCGTCGAAATACGCATCGGTCCGCATACATCGGTATGTATGATTTCCAACAAGTCCGTTGCTCGCTCCATCATTCCGGAGAACGGGTTTTTGATCATCTTTCCCATGAGGCATGGTTCGCATGTGTCAAACGATTCAAAATCAAGAGACTCCAAAAGTCCATCAGAATGGAGCTTCTTCATGCGCTTTACACCAATATGACATAGACGACAGTGCCACAAATAAGTAGTATTATCACTATCTACTTTGCATCTCTTAGCCTCAATGTTATGGATGTGTGTTTCATCCCTTTAGAGATTTAGAAGAAATAAACCATTCACAAGAGGTGCATGACCATAAAAGATGTTACTCATATAAATAGAACAACCATTATTCTCCGATTTAAATGAATAACCGTCTTGCAATAAACACGATCCAGAAATAATGTTCATGCTCAACGCAGGCACATAATAACATTTATTAAGGTTTAAAACTAATCCCGAAGGTAAAACTAAGGAGAGCGTGCCGACGGCCATCACATCAACTCTTGATCTGTTGCCAACGCGCATCGTCACCTCATCCCTCGCAAGCCGCCGTCTATTTTGTAGCTCCTGTTTCGAGTTATAAATATTAGCAACTGAACCGGTATCAAATACCCAGGCACTACAACGAGGGATAGTAAGGAAAACATCAATAACATGTATATCAAATATACTTTTGATGGTGCCAGCCTTCTTGTCCGCTAAGTACTTTGGACAGTTGCGCTTCTAGTGACCCTTGTCCTTGCAATAGAAGCACTCAGTGTCCGGTTTAGAACCAGACCTGAGCTTCTTCTCAGCAGGAGCATTGCGCTTGCCGCCGCCCTTCTTGAAGGGCTTTTTTGCTCCCTTACCTTTCTTAAAGGAGGGCTTGTTGACCATCAACACATGATTATCCTTTTTGATGTCCACCTCCGCAGCCTTCAGCTTTGCGAAGAGCTCGGTGATCGTATCAGTGGAGCCAATCTGATTATGAGTCACTGCAAAACTTTTGTAGCTGAGAGGGAGTGATTGCAGAACCCTGTCAATCTTGAGCTCCTCTGGAATCGTGCATTCCAGTTGCTCAAGACGTTGAGTGTAGCCCGACATCTTTATGGCGTGCTCACTAACGGAACTCCCTTCCTCCATCTTGCAGTTAAAGAACTTCTCAGAGATCTCATATCTCTCAGAACGGGCTTGAGTCTGAAACATGGTTTTCAGCTCCTCGAGAATCTCAAAGGGCCCGGGATAGGTTTCAAAACGATTTTGAAGTTCCGGTTCCATAGCAAACAACATGGTGCTCTTAATCACACCATAATCATCTTTGCGCGACTGATAGACAACTTTCTCATCAGCCGGCGCAGTTGCAGCAGGGGGGTCACCTAACGCTTTCCCAAAGACATAGTCCTTTTGTCCGCCAGACAGAATGATTCTTAGATTGCGGAACCAATTGGTGAAGTTAGACCCATTGTTTCTAAGCTTTTCCTTCTCAGCAAAAACGTTGAAGTTGAAGTTGGATTTGGCCATGTGATCTACAGTATTTGCAAGTACAATTTAGACTATGTTCATGATAAGTAGTTCAACTTAATCAAATTACTAGATGAACTCCCACTAAATTCAACATCCCTCAAGTTGTTTAGTGAACACGATCCAAATTCACCACACCTAATCCGATCATCACGAGAAGAGATGTGGTTTAAATGGTGGACAACAAATGTCGATCATATCATTCATATGACTCATGCTTAACCTTTCGGTTCTTGTGTTCCGAGGCCATGTCTGTACATGCTAGGCTCGTCAAGCTAGACCCATGTATTTCCGCGTGTGCAAAACTGGCTTGCACCCGTTGTATGTGAGCGTAGAGTCTATAGCACCCGATCATCACGTGATGTTTGGACACGACGAACTTTCGCAACGGTGCATACTTGGGGAGAACACAGTTTTTATCTTGATCTTTAAGTGAGGAATCATCTTATAATGCTACCGTCGCGATCTAAGCATAATAAGATACATAAAGGATAAACATCACATGCATATAACTTTATGTGACATGGTATAGCCAATCTTCGCGCAATGATCTCCATCTTGTGCGTTCCGGCATGATCTCCATCACTCCACCATGATTGCCTCCACCACGAATAGCAACTACAACTATTGCTAACTACTTAGCGATAAAGTAAAGCTATTACATGGCGTATAAGAAGTTGACTCGCAGGTCATACACAATTATAAAGACAACCATATGGCTCCTGCCGGTTGTGTACTCATCGACATGCAAGTCGTGAAATATTACAAAACATGATCATCGCATACATTATACACATCACATCTTGGGCCATACCATATCACAGAAAACACTCCCTGCAAAAACAAGTTAGACGCCTCTACTTTGTTGTTGCATGTTTTACGTGGCTTATGGGAGTAGATGCTAAGAACGATTCTTACCTACGGAAAGCCACAACGGTGATATTATGGTTGCCAAACTCCGGTGTTAATCCCATGACAACTATAGTGAGAGAAACTGACATCCACCAGCCGCATGTGTGGAACAAGCCACACGTCAAGTGCGGAGCCGGTCTCGCGAACGATGTCGCGTAAGGTTGGCCTGGACCGCTTCAATCTCACTATCCCGCGTCATAAGAAGAACACAAACAAGAGGCTTGCAACAGAAAACATCAACGCCCACAACAACCATGTTGCGTTCTACTCGTGAAACACATCTACGCATAGATCTAGCTCTGATACCACTGAAGGGTTTCGCGGCATAGTAAATCAAAATTTTCTACGGATGCGAACAGAGGGAAAGCCAAGATCTAATCTAGGAGATGCAAACAACGAGAGAGATTGGATTAGATCTTCATACCCTTGAAGATTCGCACAGCGGAACGTTCGTCGGAACGTGGGTGATGTAGTCGTACTCGCTTCTCCTCCTCGCGATCCGATCCGATCTAGCACCACAAGTGGCGGTGCCTCCGTGAGATGCACACGTGCAGCACCTCGACGTCTCCTCCTTCCTTGGACCAGCAAGTATGGTGGAGAGATGGATTGGATCTACAACACGACGGCGTGGTGTATATGGTGGAGAATTTCTGCCGCAGGGCTTCGCCTACAAACAGTCGGGAGGGAGAGAGGAAGGGCAGCAAGGCGGCTAGGGTTGGAGGGGAAGGTGTGGGGGCTTGGTGCGCCCCCACCCCTCTTTATATAGAGGGGGGGCGCAGCCCTATCCCCTCCCCCAAGCCCAAAGGATAAGGAGTGGGGGGCATGGACTCTCCCCTCTTCTAGAAACCATATCTCTAGTTTAAACGATTTAAACTCTCTAGGATCGGCTGGGCCCTATGGGGCCTTGTGCCCCTGGCCCAATGCGGCCAGGACACTCCCTCATAGGCCCATGCCCCCTCCCGGAAGGTGGGGCCACGTTGGTCCCCTTCCGGAAGGTTCTAGAAGCTTCCGGTACAATACCGATTAACCCGGAACAATTCCGAACTCCAAAAACTGCACTGCCTTATATGAATCTTATTCTCCGGACCATTCCGGAACCTCTCGTGATGTCCCGGATCCCATACGAGACTCCAAACAAAAATTCGTAAACCAATTATCTATTCTATCCTAGCGTCAAGACACGTTAAGTGTGTGACCCTGCGGGTTCGAGAATATGCAGACATGATCTTCTATCAATAATCAACAGCGGGGTCTGGGCACCCATATTGACTCCCACACATTCATCGATGATCATATCGGATGAACCACGATGCCAGGATTCAATCAATCCCATATATATATTCCTTTCGTCTGGCGATATTTTACTTGCCCGAGATTCGATCGTCGGTACCGTCATACCTAGTTCAATCTCGTTCACAGCAAGTACTTTACTCGTTCCGTAATCCGATATCACTTTGTGATTAACTCCTTAACCACATGCTTGCAAGCGGTGTTGATATCGATTACCGAGTGGGCCCGAAGTATATCTCTCCGACTTGGGAGGGACAAATTCCATCTCGATACATACAACCCAACAGATACTTTCTGATCACCTGAGAGACACCTTTATGATCACCCTCTCATAGGATGACGTTTGATGACCTCAAAGCTTTCTTCCGATACCAGGGAGTTGTATTATCTCATGGTCTAAGGAATACAATATTTGACATAAGAAAAGCTTCGCAAAGACAAACACGATGACACGATCTAATTGCTTTGCTTAGTTTGGGTCTGTCCATCATATCATTCTCCAATGAAATGATCTCATTATCAATTGACAACTCATGTCTATGGTTAGGAAACCTTAACCATCATTGATCAATGAGCTAGTCCTTAGAGGCGTACCAGGGACACGGTGTTGTTCACAAACCACACAAGTATTAAAGTTTCCGCTTAATACAATTCTAGCATGGAATATAAACTTTATCATGAACATGAATTATAATAATAACATCTTTATTATTGCCTCTAGGGCATAATTCCAACACATAGTTCACTATAGGTGCTCTCCTTAGATAATCAACATGGCATGAAGGGTAAACAAATTACAGCGAGACAATTGACAGGAACTGAGCAAGGCATAACAATGCAATTACTAGTCAGAAAGATCCTATGAGGTTGATTGGGCAATACAATAATATACATAGACTGTAATCCAACTGTATCTATGACTATAAGTACACCTTCAGGTTATCATCCGAACCCCCTCTAGTATTAAGTTGCAAGCAATAGACAGCTGCTTTAAGAAAAGTGTGTAAGGTAAATAGTCCACATGTTCCATGAATAAGAGACCGTTATTTTCTCCCTAGTAGCAACAGCACATCTACAACCGAAAAGATTATTATCACTTCCCTTGGAAACTAGAGGCATGGACCCACTATCGAGCATAAATACTCCCTCTTGGAGTCACTAGCAACTACTTGGCCAAGATAACCACTAGCAACGGAGAGCATGCAAGATCACAAACAACACAGACATGATAGAATCATAAAGATAGAACCATTAATCAAACTAACATAATAATCTCAATATCCATCGAATCCCCGCAAACACAACATGCATGATTACAAATAGATTAGATCTTGATCATGAGCGGAGCTCACAAGATCTATACATGAAAGCACAAAGGAGGAGATACAACCATCTAGCTACTACATGGACCCATAGTCCAAGGTGGAACTACTCACAAATCATACCGGAGAGAAGGCCTCCGGGATGATCTCCCCTCCAGCAGGGTGTCGGGAAGAGCTTCAGATCCCCTCCCCCCCGATCTAGGGATGATGGTGGAGGCGGCACATACGGTTACGTGGATTTCTGATCGGGTGCTGAGAGTTTTTGCATCAGAGGCTTCTTATAGGCGAAGGGGGAGACCGAGGCGGCCGCCAGGCGCGGGCTAGGGCCTACCCACGCCTGGGGGGGTCTGGTCCCTCTGGCCGGCCCCTCGGGCTCTCCTCTGGATTTTTGTTCCCCACGGAAAGTTATTGACGTTGTCCTTCGTCCCGTCCAATTCCGAGAATATTTCTTTACTAACTTTTCTGAAACCAAAAACAACAGAAAACAGGCATCTGGCACTATTGCAACATGTTAATAGCTTAGTACCAGAAAACATGTAAAAAGCACCTCAAAGTGTAGACAAGTAAAGCAAAGTAGATACAAAACAAGCATGGAACATCAAAAATTATAGATACGTTTCTAACATATCAGCGGTATGATACATAGCCGTTCCAGGTCGGCGCCTCCATGCGGGGTGCAGGGCGGCGAGGGAACGATGCAGGGAGGTGGGGCCGCCGTGCGGCATGCGGCGTGTGGTGTGCAAGGATGAGGCCGGGCTGCCGGTCGGTGTGTGGCGAGATGGCAGCGGAAGGCAGGGAGACGTCGGGCTGCAGGCTAGAAAATCCGCGTGATGAGTTTCTTTTCTTTTGCGGTGATTTGGTCAAGGTAAGAGCTGCAGACGCGGAATTGTTTCCTCTTTGGGAAGAGTACGTCTGACGCTGTAAAATGCTAAGTGCACACCAATGACGGATTAGATTAATGATGTCCATTAGATAGCCACTACGGGAATAACAAGATAGGCCGACGGCCTTTTTATATGCCGACGGCAAAATGTCGGGGCCGTCGGCCCAATTTTACCGTCGACGTAGGATAAATAGGCCAACGGCAGCCATCAGCGTAAACAGAACCGTCGGTGTAGCATACTAGGCTAACGACATAGCGACGACGTTAAGTCTACGCCGACGGCAAAACCGTCGGTGTAGGTCTCAGACCTAAAGCCGCCGACATAGCCATTTTTCTATTTTGCCCCATTAATCTTAGAAAAATCATAAATAAATCATTAAATTCAGAAAAATACATATAATATATTAAAATTTGCAGAAAATAAGATCTATCTATATAAACTCAAATATTACATATTTGTTTTCAAAAATATATATATAATACAAAATACTTTCGTATAACATATTTTTCATTTTCTAAGTGCAAAAAAGGAGGTGTTTTGTGAAGCAACCACCAAATGAAAGTTTCAAAATGCTAATACCACATTTTTCATAAATATTAGACCATATTGAATGCACAATTTCCTAACCTGGATATCTCAAACCTTTTCGGTCCATCCCTCGTGAAAAAGACAAAATCCCACTGAATCCATAGGAAATGAGTTAGATTTGAACTACAGGTACATGATATGATGCTCATGATTTTTTGCAAAAAATATTTTTAGGTTTACAATATGCTATTTCATCAGAGATCTAATGCAAGTTTAGTGAGGCTCATCCCCGAGCTAAGAATCTTCATCCCCTCGATTTAGAAAGTTTGACGATAGTTTAAAACAGGCATAAAAAATTCAAAAACGATCGAAACAATGCAAAACCTTCGCGTGGTGTCATATTATGTGACATAGTTGCATATAAAAATACCAAACTTGGTATATTGATTGTGTTTCAAGAAAACCTTCACAAAATGACCTATCTGAATCGAGGTTTTCTGGATTTCAGGTCAAATGACCAATGTTATTGCTAGAATCGCGATATAGTTTGCGCTAATGTGCCCATATTGTGCACTCCTGTATATCATGGGATCGCGAACAATGTTACAGGAAAAAGTTTTTCTTTTCGGTGCACCAAAAAGCCATTTTTATTCTCTGAGTGCAAAAAAACGAGGTGTTATGTGAAGCAACCACCAAATGAAAGTTTCAAAATGATAATACCACATTTTTTAAAAATACTAGACCATATTGAATGGTCAATTTCCCAACTGGGGTATCTCAAACCTTTCCGTTCATCCCTCATAAAAAGACAAAATCCCCGTGAATCGGCATGAAATGAGTTAGATTTGAACTACAGGTACATGATATGATGTTCATGATTTTTTGCAAAAATCATTTTTAGATTCACAATATGTTATTTCATCAGAGATCTAATGCAAGTTCAGTGAGGCTCAGACCCGAGCTAAGAATCTTTATGTCCCTCGATTTAGAAAGTTTGACGATAGTTTGAAACAAGCATAAAAATTTCAAAAACGATCGAAACAATGCAAAACCTTCGCGTGGTGTCATATTATGTGATATATTTGCATGAAAAAATACCAAACTTGGTATATTGATTGTGTCTCAAAAAACCTTCACAAAATGACCTATCTCAATCGAGGTTTTCTAGATTTCAGGTTAAATGACCAATGTTATTGCTAGAATCGTGGTATAGTTTGCGATAATATGCACATATTGTGCACACATGTGTATCATGGGATGGCTAACAATGTTGCAGGAGGAATTTGTCCTTTTCTTCGCACCAAAACACCATTTTTTATTTTCCGAGTGCAAAAAATGAGGTGTTTTGTGAAACAACCACCAAATAAAAGTTTAAAAATGATAATACCACATTTTTCAAAAATACTAGACCATATTGAATGGACAATTTCCCATCCGGGGTATCTCAAACCTTTCCGTCCACCCCTCGTGAAAAAGATAAGTTTATGCCGAATCGGTAGGAAATGAGTTAGATTTGAACTACAGGTACATGATATGATGCTCATGATTTTTTGTAAAAAACATTTTTAGCTTCACAATATGCTATTTAATCAGAGATCTAATGCAAGTTTAGTGAGGCTCAGCTCCGAGCTAAGAATCTTCATCCCCTCGATTTAGAAAGTTTGACGATGGTTTGAAACGGACATAAAAAATTCAAAAACAATCGAAACAATGCAAAACATTCGCTTGGTGTCATATTATGTGAAATAGTTGCATGGAAAAATACAAAACTTGGTATATTGATTGTGTCTCAAAAAAACCTTCACAAAATGACCTATCTGAATCGAGGTTTTCTGGATTTCAGGTCAAATGACCAATGTTATTGCTAGAATAGCGATATAGTTTTCACTAATGTGCCCATATTATGCACTCATGTATATCAAGGTATGGCGAACAATGTTGTAGGAGTAAGTTTTCCTTTTCGTCGCACCAAAAAGCCATTTTTCATTTTCCGAGTGCAAAAAACCGGGTGTTTTGTGAAGCAACCACCAAATGAAAGTTTCAAAATGATACTACCCCATTTTTTAAAAATAATAGACCACTTTTAATGTATAATTTCCTAACCGAGGTATCTCAAACCTTTCCATCCACCCCTCGTGAAAAAGACAAATTCCTGCTGAATCGATAGGAAGTGAGTTATTTGAACTAAAGGTATATGATATGATGCTCATGATTTTTGTAAAAATAATTTTTAGATTCATAATATTCTATTTCATCAGAGATCTAATGCAAGGTTTCCTTTTTGTCGCACCAAAAAGCCATTTTCTATTTTCCGAGTGCCAAAAACGGGGTGTTTCATGAATCCTGACATAGTTTCGGTTGGTGTAATATTTAAAAGTTACGATATATAATTAAATAGATTATATGGATGTCATATTTGGATTTATCTTATTTTTCTGATTGATTTGGATATATTATTTGTCGAATTATGATTTACGGATTTGTAGATATGAATTATTCAAATTTAAATGAAAAAAGGCAAAATAAATAAAATTTATTTTATATTTATTTGAATTCGAGATTATTATTACTTATTCATTGTTGTTTACTCAAATAATTGTATGGAATGTAAAAAAATAAATACATCTAACATTATAGCCTAATGGTTAATAGGATTAATATGATAATATTGACAACAAGTTCTAGTTTTTTTGTCGGAAGCTCATGTGAAAGGAATGGAGAAGTTAAGTGTGCTGGGGCTGAAGTAGTATTAGGATGGGTGATCGATTGAAAAGTTTGACTAATTGTGCAATTTGACTTGAGACTAAGTGTACTTAGAATTAAAAATTTCCATGTAAGATTAACAAGTTAAACAATTTAAAAATGTAAAAACAAAATTGAAAAAAAAATTGGAAGAAAAATTTGGAAAAATCTTTTGCCGTCGGCGTAGCCAAACGACGTTAGTCCATCTAGGTGGGACTCATACGATCTACGCCGATGGCAGCTATATACGTCGACGGCTTTTCTACGCCGACGGAAAAAGGGGCTACGCCTACGGGGTTGTACGCCGACGACAGCCGACGGGAAGAGGGGCTACGCCTACGGGGTTGTACGCCGACGGCAGCCGTCGGGCCAGCCTACGCCGACGGGGTTCAGGGACTACGCCAACGGGACCCGGCTGTCGGCGTATTCGGCTTCTCCTGTAGTGAGTGTTTTGTGGTCCTCATCTTATGGTGGTAATATGTCCTTGTAGGTTTTTAGGGTACGTTTAGAAAAAATCAGGTTTGCTCCTTTATAAATAGTATAGACTAGTATAAATTATTATAGGCCTTTGGATGGACGAAAATAAATGGCTATTATTCAGTTGAGGGTGCTAGCAAACACCTCACAATAATTATTACAATCAAGATCGGCATATTAGTTTTGTATCGATGTTGGAGCCCAATTGTGCTTTGAAAAACAAGGCACATATGAATTTAATCCAAGGGTCTTAACCAATTGAGATCTAGAAATATAACTTAAATAACACATGGTTGGCCGCACTTCAATGATCGCACCCATTGCTTGGGTTGCCTTTTTCATCAGAAGCGCTTCTAAAACTGGTGTTACCTACCGAGCAATAATACATGTGCAGGATACTATCACCAGAGCTTTGCATCACCAATATATATTTGAGTAGTATCTAGAGCCACCACATGTCTCTCTTGCGCCTGGTGTTACTCTAGTTAGTTTGCCACTCCTTGAAGCAACGCACAAAAATGTGCTCGACCAAGAACAAGGAGAGAGTGAAAGGTGAAAGAATAACACCCAGCACGAAACGGAACAGAAAAATTGAAAGGAGAAATAGGTGGTGAAGTATGGTAATCGTACATCTTCTTTAGGAATAGGAGGCGTTAGGGAAGAAATAGCTGTCCATGCACATAGTCTGGCCGGTGCTCCCAAGTTTCACACTGAAAAAGGATGACTGCTGGTGGATTGTGCTGAGGCTCTCTAGGTTGTGATGTCAGTTTCGCCGGTAGGCATAGAGATGACGCTGGTCTTCTAGTGGCATGTACTCTTGCCGAGACTCGCCGAGATAAGGCTGCTAGGATATACGCGACTAGACGAGCAGCTACGCACGTAGGCACGGTGATCTTCACGGGTTGACAATAACCTCCCTCCGTTTCAAAATATAAGATGTTTTAGGTTTGTAAAGCAAATGTATCTAGACTATTTTTAGTATGGCATTCATGTTACCGACTTCTAGACGTAGCAAGGCCTCCTGGTCTGAGATGCACTATTTAGCACGCACACATGCATATGCAACATTGATTCTCCATGTGGTTCAGTCTGAGGGACAACACCAACCTGCCCAGACTAAAGAAAAACAAGAACGTAGCGGAGGACGAGCCCGTAGCGCATTAGGGACTCAAGAACGGTAGGGAGGAGGAGAGATGCGTCGCGCCTCTTCTATCATGAGGCGAAGCATGGCGCACTACAGGAATGGCCAGATGCGCCGACGGCCGTAGGCTACGCCGACGGCCAAACGTCGGGGCCGTCGGCGTAGCACCGCACCGGGCCAGCCCAACTGGCCAGCCCTCGGCGTAGCCAAGCCGTCGGCGTAGCATACACTACACCGACGGTACCCTCGGCGTAGCGGCGGCCCTCGGCGTAGCTAGCGGACGCGTGGCACATGCCGGCAGCACGGACGACGCGCTAACGGTGCCGTCGGTTAGGCCGACGGCGACCCTCGGCATAGCATACGCCGACGGCCACCCTCGGCGTACCAGAAACGTACGCCGACGGTCACCCTCGGCGTAGCCTTCTCTATTTTTCATATATTTTGTATTTGCATTAATTATTTATATTTTTTTTTATTAATTGGATAATTTCGTACCCTCTAAATAGCAGTCTACACGTCCACATGAAATGTCGTTGCGAATCTTCTCACACCCCGAGAAATTTCTATATGTTTGTAAGTGTTATTATCGCATGTGGTTCTCAATAGCACTCACCACGACCACATGAAGTGCTTGCATGTGTCCCCCCTCGCATGCATGCGCTCTAACCTAGAGGCGAAGGTTCCGGCCCCGTATAAGGGTGGAATCTCCCCGTCGAGGTGAAACCGGGTAGGATAGTGCCCCAACTTGTGAACCAACATGGTTTGACATCACCCTATGACCTAAACAAACACAAAACAAGAGAGAGCTACGCCGGGCTACCCCTGTCAGAGGAACGTCTAGGGGGGTAGACGATCCGAGTGTGCACAGAGATCAGGGTTTCGCCGGAGGAAGACCACGAGAACATCGGAATGAGATGAAAACTTGCATGTGCCCCTAGCATATGTGTGTGTGGGTGTGGTTAGAGGTTGGTATATGTAGGTGCTTGCATGTGTCCCCCCTCGCATGCATGCGCTCTAACCTAGAGGCGAAGGTTCCGGGCCCGTATAAGGGTGGAATCTCCCCGTCGAGGTGAAACCGGGTAGGATAGTGCCCCAACTTGTGAGCCAACATGGTTTGACATCACCCTATGACCTAAACAAACACAAAACAAGAGAGAGCTACGCCGGGCTACCCCTGTCAGAGGAACGTCTAGGGGGGTAGACGATCCGAGTGTGCACAGAGATCAGGGTTTCGCCGGAGGAAGACCACGAGAACATCGGAATGAGATGAAAACTTGCATGTGCCCCTAGCATATGTGTGTGTGGGTGTGGTTAGAGGTTGGTATATATAGGTGCTTGCATGTGTCCCCCCTCGCATGCATGTGCTCTAACCTAGAGGCGAAGGTTCCGGGCCCGTATAAGGGTGGAATCTCCCCGTCGAGGTGAAACCGGGTAGGATAGTGCCCCAACTTGTGAACCAACATGGTTTGACATCACCCTATGACCTAAACAAACACAAAACAAGAGAGAGCTACGCCGGGCTACCCCTGTCAGAGGAACGTCTAGGGGGGTAGACGATCCGAGTGTGCACAGAGATCAGGGTTTCGCCGGAGGAAGACCACGAGAACATCGGAATGAGATGAAAACTTGCATCTGCCCCTAGCATATGTGTGTGTGGGTGTGGTTAGAGGTTGGTATATATAGGTGCTTGCATGTGTCCCCCCTCGCATGCATGCGCTCTAACCTAGAGGCGAAGGTTCCGGGCCCGTATAAGGGTGGAATCTCCCCGTCGAGGTGAAACCGGGTAGGATAGTGCCCCAACTTGTGAACCAACATTGTTTGACATCACCCTATGACCTAAACAAACAGAAAACAAGAGAGAGCTACGCCGGGCTACCCTTGTCAGAGGAACGTCTAGGGGGGTAGACGATCCGAGTGTGCACAGAGATCAGGGTTTCGCCGGAGGAAGACCACGAGAACATCGGAATGAGATGAAAACTTGCATGTTCCCCTAGCATATGTGTGTGTGGGTGTGGTTAGAGGTTGGTATATATAGGTGCTTGCATGTGTCCCCCCTCGCATGCATGCGCTCTAACCTAGAGGCGAAGGTTCCGGGCCCATATGAGGGTGGAATCTCCCCGTCGAGGTGAAACCGGGTAGGATAGTGCCCCAACTTGTGAGCCAACATGGTTTGACATCACCCTATGACCTAAACAAACACAAAACAAGAGAGAGCTACGCCGGGCTACCCCTGTCAGAGGAACGTCTAGGGGGGTAGACGATCCGAGTGTGCACAGAGATCAGGGTTTCGCCGGAGGAAGACCACGAGAACATCGGAATGAGATGAAAACTTGCATGTGCCCCTAGCATATGTGTGTGTGGGTGTGGTTAGAGGTTGGTATATATAGGTGCTTGCATGTGTCCCCCCTCGCATGCATGCACTCTAACCTAGAGGCGAAGGTTCCGGGCCCGTATGAGGGTGGAATCTCCCCGTCGAGGTGAAACCGGGTAGGATAGTGCCCCAACTTGTGAACCAACATGGTTTGACATCACCCTATGACCTAAACAAACACAAAACAAGAGAGAGCTACGCCGGGCTACCCCTGTCAGAGGAACGTCTAGGGGGGTAGACGATCCGAGTGTGCACAGAGATCAGGGTTTCGCCGGAGGAAGACCACGAGAACATCGGAATGAGATGAAAACTTGCATCTGCCCCTAGCATATGTGTGTGTGGGTGTGGTTAGAGGTTGGTATATATAGGTGCTTGCATGTGTCCCCCCTCGCATGCATGCGCTCTAACCTAGAGGCGAAGGTTCCGGGCCCGTATAAGGGTGGAATCTCCCCGTCGAGGTGAAACCGGGTAGGATAGTGCCCCAACTTGTGAACCAACATGGTTTGACATCACCCTATGACCTAAACAAACACAAAACAAGAGAGAGCTACGCCGGGCTACCCTTGTCAGAGGAACGTCTAGGGGGGTAGACGATCCGAGTGTGCACAGAGATCAGGGTTTCGCCGGAGGAAGACCACGAGAACATCGGAATGAGATGAAAACTTGCATGTGCCCCTAGCATATGTGTGTGTGGGTGTGGTTAGAGGTTGGTATATATAGGTGCTTGCATGTGTCCCCCCTCGCATGCATGCGTTCTAACCTAGAGGCGAAGGTTCCGGACCCGTATGAGGGTGGAATCTCCCCGTCGAGGTGAAACCGGGTAGGATAGTGACCCAACTTGTGAGCCAACATGGTTTGACATCACCCTATGACCTAAACAAACACAAAACAAGAGAGAGATACGCCGGGCTACCCCTGTCAGAGGAACGTCTAGGGGGGTAGACGATTCGAGTGTGCACAGAGATCAGGGTTTCGCCGGAGGAAGACCACGAGAACATCGGAATGAGATGAAAACTTGCATGTGCCCCTAGCATATGTGTGTGTGGGTGTGGTTAGAGGTTGGTATATATAGGTGTTTCATGTGTCCCCCCTCGCATGCATGCGCTCTAACCTAGAGGCGAAGGTTCCGGACCCGTATGAGGGTGGAATCTCCCCGTCGAGGTGAAACCGGGTAGGATAGTGCCCCAACTTGTGAGCCAACATGGTTTGACATCACCCTATGACCTAAACAAACACAAAACAAGAGAGAGCTACGCCGGGCTACCCCTGTCAGAGGAACGTCTAGGGGGGTAGACGATCCGAGTGTGCACAGAGATCAGGGTTTCGCCGGAGGAAGACCACGAGAACATCGGAATGAGATGAAAACTTGCATGTGCCCCTAGCATATGTGTGTGTGGGTGTGGTTAGAGGTTGGTATATATAGGTGCTTGCATGTGTCCCCCCTCGCATGCATGCGCTCTAACCTAGAGGCGAAGGTTCCGGACCCGTATGAGGGTGGAATCTCCCCGTCGAGGTGAAACCGGGTAGGATAGTGCCCCAACTTGTGAGCCAACATGGTTTGACATCACCCTATGACCTAAGCAAACACAAAACAAGAGAGAGATACGCCGAGCTACCCCTGTCAGAGGAACATCTAGTGGGGTAGACGATCCGAGTGTGCACAGAGATCAGGGTTTCGCCGGAGGAAGACCACGAGAACATCGGAATGAGATGAAAACTTGCATGTGCCCCTAGCATATGTGTGTGTGGGTGTGGTTAGAGGTTGGTATATATAGGTGCTTGCATGTGTCCCCCCTCGCATGCATGCGCTCTAACCTAGAGGCGAAGGTTCCGGACCCGTATGAGGGTGGAATCTCCCCGTCGAGGTGAAACCGGGTAGGATAGTGCCCCAACTTGTGAGCCAACATGGTTTGACATCACCCTATGACCTAAACAAACACAAAACAAGAGAGAGCTACGCCGGGCTACCCCTGTCAGAGGAACGTATAGGGGGGTAGACGATTAGAGTGTGCACAGAGATCAGGGTTTCATCGGAGGAAGACCACGAGAACATCGAAATGAGATGAAAACTTGCATGTGCCCCTAGCATATGTGTGTGTGGGTGTGGTTAGAGGTTGGTATATATAGGTGCTTGCATGTGTCCCCCCTCGCATGCATGCGCTCTAACCTAGAGGCGAAGGTTCCGGACCCGTATGAGGGTGGAATCTCCCCGTCGAGGTGAAACCGGGTAGGATAGTGCCCCAACTTGTGAGCCAACATGGTTTGACATCACCCTATGACCTAAACAAACACAAAACAAGAGAGAGCTACGCCGGGCTACCCCTGTCAGAGGAACTTCTAGGGGGGTAGACGATCCGAGTGTGCACAGAGATCAGGGTTTCGCCGGAGGAAGACCACGAGAACATCGGAATGAGATGAAAACTTGCATGTGCCCCTAGCATATGTGTGTGTGGGTGTGGTTAGAGGTTGGTATATATAGGTGCTTGCATGTGTCCCCCCTCGCTTGCATGCGCTCTAACCTAGAG
The DNA here is from genome assembly GCA_910589765.1 of Avena atlantica. Lineage (NCBI taxonomy): Eukaryota > Viridiplantae > Streptophyta > Magnoliopsida > Poales > Poaceae > Avena > Avena atlantica. The sequence continues at coordinate 9,654,764 of OU342734.1, read as the reverse complement.
GCGAAGGTTCCGGGCCCGTATGAGGGTGGAATCTCCCCGTCGAGGTGAAACCGGGTAGGATAGTGCCCCAACTTGTGAGCCAACATGGTTTGACATCACCCTATGACCTAAACAAACACAAAACAAGAGAGAGCTACGCCGGGCTACCCCTGTCAGAGGAACGTCTAGGGGGTAGACGATCCGAGTGTGCACAGAGATCAGGGTTTCGCCGGAGGAAGACCACGAGAACATCGGAATGAGATGAAAACTTGCATGTGCCCCTAGCATATGTGTGTGTGGGTGTGGTTAGAGGTTGGTATATATAGGTGCTTGCATGTGTCCCCCCTCGCATGCATGCGCTCTAACCTAGAGGCGAAGGTTCCGGACCCGTATGAGGGTGGAATCTCCCCGTCGAGGTGAAACCGGGTAGGATAGTGCCCCAACTTGTGAGCCAACATGGTTTGACATCACCCTATGACCTAAACAAACACAAAACAAGAGAGAGCTACGCCGGGCTACCCCTGTCAGAGGAACGTCTAGGGGGTAGACGATCCGAGTGTGCACAGAGATCAGGGTTTCGCCGGAGGAAGACCACGAGAACATCGGAATGAGATGAAAACTTGCATGTGCCCCTAGCATATGTGTGTGTGGGTGTGGTTAGAGGTTGGTATATATAGGTGCTTGCATGTGTCCCCCCTCGCATGCATGCGCTCTAACCTAGAGGCGAAGGTTCCGGGCCCGTATGAGGGTGGAATCTCCCCGTCGAGGTGAAACCGGGTAGGATAGTGCCCCAACTTGTGAGCCAACATGGTTTGACATCACCCTATGACCTAAACAAACACAAAACAAGAGAGAGCTACGCCGGGCTACCCCTGTCAGAGGAACGTCTAGGGGGTAGACGATCCGAGTGTGCACAGAGATCAGGGTTTCGCGGAGGAAGACCACGAGAACATCGGAATGAGATGAAAACTTGCATGTGCCCCTAGCATATGTGTGTGTGGGTGTGGTTAGAGGTTGGTATATATAGGTGCTTGCATGTGTCCCCCCTCGCATGCATGCGCTCTAACCTAGAGGCGAAGGTTCCGGGCCCGTATGAGGGTGGAATCTCCCCGTCGAGGTGAAACCGGGTAGGATAGTGCCCCAACTTGTGAGCCAACATGGTTTGACATCACCCTATGACCTAAACAAACACAAAACAAGAGAGAGCTACGCCGGGCTACCCCTGTCAGAGGAACGTCTAGGGGGGTAGACGATCCGAGTGTGCACAGAGATCAGGGTTTCGCCGGAGGAAGACCACGAGAACATCGGAATGAGATGAAAACTTGCATGTGCCCCTAGCATATGTGTGTGTGGGTGTGGTTAGAGGTTGGTATATATAGGTGCTTGCATGTGTCCCCCCTCGCATGCATGCGCTCTAACCTAGAGGCGAAGGTTCCGGGCCCGTATGAGGGTGGAATCTCCCCGTCGAGGTGAAACCGGGTAGGATAGTGCCCCAACTTGTGAGCCAACATGGTTTGACATCACCCTATGACCTAAACAAACACAAAACAAGAGAGAGCTACGCCGGGCTACCCCTGTCAGAGGAACGTCTAGGGGGTAGACGATCCGAGTGTGCACAGAGATCAGGGTTTCGCCGGAGGAAGACCACGAGAACATCGGAATGAGATGAAAACTTGCATGTGCCCCTAGCATATGTGTGTGTGGGTGTGGTTAGAGGTTGGTATATATAGGTGCTTGCATGTGTCCCCCCTCGCATGCATGCGCTCTAACCTAGAGGCGAAGGTTCCGGGCCCGTATGAGGGTGGAATCTCCCCGTCGAGGTGAAACCGGGTAGGATAGTGCCCCAACTTGTGAGCCAACATGGTTTGACATCACCCTATGACCTAAACAAACACAAAACAAGAGAGAGCTACGCCGGGCTACCCCTGTCAGAGGAACGTCTAGGGGGGTAGACGATCCGAGTGTGCACAGAGATCAGGGTTTCGCCGGAGGAAGACCACGAGAACATCGGAATGAGATGAAAACTTGCATGTGCCCCTAGCATATGTGTGTGTGGGTGTGGTTAGAGGTTGGTATATATAGGTGCTTGCATGTGTCCCCCCTCGCATGCATGCGCTCTAACCTAGAGGCGAAGGTTCCGGGCCCGTATGAGGGTGGAATCTCCCCGTCGAGGTGAAACCGGGTAGGATAGTGCCCCAACTTGTGAGCCAACATGGTTTGACATCACCCTATGACCTAAACAAACACAAAACAAGAGAGAGCTACGCCGGGCTACCCCTGTCAGAGGAACGTCTAGGGGGGTAGACGATCCGAGTGTGCACAGAGATCAGGGTTTCGCCGGAGGAAGACCACGAGAACATCGGAATGAGATGAAAACTTGCATGTGCCCCTAGCATATGTGTGTGTGGGTGTGGTTAGAGGTTGGTATATATAGGTGCTTGCATGTGTCCCCCCTCGCATGCATGCGCTCTAACCTAGAGGCGAAGTTTCCGGGCCCGTATGAGGGTGGAATCTCCCCGTCGAGGTGAAACCGGGTAGGATAGTGCCCCAACTTGTGAGCCAACATGGTTTGACATCACCCTATGACCTAAACAAACACAAAACAAGAGAGAGCTACGCCGGGCTACCCCTGTCAGAGGAACGTCTAGGGGGTAGACGATCCGAGTGTGCACAGAGATCAGGGTTTCGCCGGAGGAAGACCACGAGAACATCGGAATGAGATGAAAACTTGCATGTGCCCCTAGCATATGTGTGTGTGGGTGTGGTTAGAGGTTGGTATATATAGGTGCTTGCATGTGTCCCCCCTCGCATGCATGCGCTCTAACCTAGAGGCGAAGGTTCCGGGCCCGTATGAGGGTGGAATCTCCCCGTCGAGGTGAAACCGGGTAGGATAGTGCCCCAACTTGTGAGCCAACATGGTTTGACATCACCCTATGACCTAAACAAACACAAAACAAGAGAGAGCTACGCCGGGCTACCCCTGTCAGAGGAACGTCTAGGGGGGTAGACGATCCGAGTGTGCACAGAGATCAGGGTTTCGCCGGAGGAAGACCACGAGAACATCGGAATGAGATGAAAACTTGCATGTGCCCCTAGCATATGTGTGTGTGGGTGTGGTTAGAGGTTGGTATATATAGGTGCTTGCATGTGTCCCCCCTCGCATGCATGCGCTCTAACCTAGAGGCGAAGGTTCCGGGCCCGTATGAGGGTGGAATCTCCCCGTCGAGGTGAAACCGGGTAGGATAGTGCCCCAACTTGTGAGCCAACATGGTTTGACATCACCCTATGACCTAAACAAACACAAAACAAGAGAGAGCTACGCCGGGCTACCCCTGTCAGAGGAACGTCTAGGGGGGTAGACGATCCGAGTGTGCACAGAGATCAGGGTTTCGCCGGAGGAAGACCACGAGAACATCGGAATGAGATGAAAACTTGCATGTGCCCCTAGCATATGTGTGTGTGGGTGTGGTTAGAGGTTGGTATATATAGGTGCTTGCATGTGTCCCCCCTCGCATGCATGCGCTCTAACCTAGAGGCGAAGGTTCCGGGCCCGTATAAGGGTGGAATCTCCCCGTCGAGGTGAAACCGGGTAGGATAGTGCCCCAACTTGTGAGCCAACATGGTTTGACATCACCCTATGACCTAAACAAACACAAAACAAGAGAGAGCTACGCCGGGCTACCCCTGTCAAAGGAACGTCTAGGGGGGTAGACGATCCGAGTGTGCACAGAGATCAGGGTTTCGCCGGAGGAAGACCACGAGAACATCGGAATGAGATGAAAACTTGCATGTGCCCCTAGCATATGTGTGTGGGTGTGGTTAGAGGTTGGTATATATAGGTGCTTGCATGTGTCCCCCCTCGCATGCATGCGCTCTAACCTAGAGGCGAAGGTTCCGGGCCCGTATAGGGTGGAATCTCCCCGTCGAGGTGAAACCGGGTAGGATAGTGCCCCAACTTGTGAGCCAACATGGTTTGACATCACCCTATGACCTAAACAAACACAAAACAAGAGAGAGCTACGCCGGGCTACCCCTGTCAGAGGAACGTCTAGGGGGGTAGACGATCCGAGTGTGCACAGAGATCAGGGTTTCGCCGGAGGAAGACCACGAGAACATCGGAATGAGATGAAAACTTGCATGTGCCCCTAGCATATGTATGTGGGTGTGGTTAGAGGTTGGTATAGGTGCTTGCATGTGTCCCCCCTCGCATGCATGCGCTCTAACCTAGAGGCGAAGGTTCCGGACCGTATGAGGGTGGAATCTCCCCGTCGAGGTGAAACCGGGTAGGATAGTGCCCCAACTTGTGAGCCAACATGGTTTGACATCACCCTATGACCTAAACAAACACAAAACAAGAGAGAGCTACGCCGGGCTACCCCTGTCAGAGGAACGTCTAGGGGGTAGACGATCCGAGTGTGCACAGAGATCAGGGTTTCGCCGGAGGAAGACCACGAGAACATCGGAATGAGATGAAAACTTGCATGTGCCCCTAGCATATGTGTGTGTGGGTGTGGTTAGAGGTTGGTATATATAGGTGCTTGCATGTGTCCCCCCTCGCATGCATGCGCTCTAACCTAGAGGCGAAGGTTCCGGACCCGTATGAGGGTGGAATCTCCCCGTCGAGGTGAAACCGGGTAGGATAGTGCCCCAACTTGTGAGCCAACATGGTTTGACATCACCCTATGACCTAAACAAACACAAAACAAGAGAGAGCTACGCCGGGCTACCCCTGTCAAAGGAACGTCTAGGGGGGTAGACGATCCGAGTGTGCACAGAGATCAGGGTTTCGCCGGAGGAAGACCACGAGAACATCGGAATGAGATGAAAACTTGCATGTGCCCCTAGCATATGTGTGTGTGGGTGTGGTTAGAGGTTGGTATATATAGGTGCTTGCATGTGTCCCCCCTCGCATGCATGCGCTCTAACCTAGAGGCGAAGGTTCCGGGCCCGTATGAGGGTGGAATCTCCCCGTCGAGGTGAAACCGGGTAGGATAGTGCCCCAACTTGTGAGCCAACATGGTTTGACATCACCCTATGACCTAAACAAACACAAAACAAGAGAGAGCTACGCCGGGCTACCCCTGTCAGAGGAACGTCTAGGGGGGTAGACGATCCGAGTGTGCACAGAGATCAGGGTTTCGCCGGAGGAAGACCACGAGAACATCGGAATGAGATGAAAACTTGCATGTGCCCCTAGCATATGTGTGTGTGGGTGTGGTTAGAGGTTGGTATATATAGGTGCTTGCATGTGTCCCCCCTCGCATGCATGCGCTCTAACCTAGAGGCGAAGGTTCCGGGCCCGTATGAGGGTGGAATCTCCCCGTCGAGGTGAAACCGGGTAGGATAGTGCCCCAACTTGTGAGCCAACATGGTTTGACATCACCCTATGACCTAAACAAACACAAAACAAGAGAGAGCTACGCCGGGCTACCCCTGTCAGAGGAACGTCTAGGGGGGTAGACGATCCGAGTGTGCACAGAGATCAGGGTTTCGCCGAAGGAAGACCACGAGAACATCGGAATGAGATGAAAACTTGCATGTGCCCCTAGCATATGTGTGTGTGGGTGTGGTTAGAGGTTGGTATATATAGGTGCTTGCATGTGTCCCCCCTCGCATGCATGCGCTCTAACCTAGAGGCGAAGGTTCCGGGCCCGTATGAGGGTGGAATCTCCCCGTCGAGGTGAAACCGGGTAGGATAGTGCCCCAACTTGTGAGCCAACATGGTTTGACATCACCCTATGACCTAAACAAACACAAAACAAGAGAGAGCTACGCCGGGCTACCCCTGTCGGAGGAACGTCTAGGGGGTAGACGATCCGAGTGTGCACAGAGATCAGGGTTTCGCCGGAGGAAGACCACGAGAACATCGGAATGAGATGAAAAATTGCATGTGCCCCTAGCATATGTGTGTGTGGGTGTGGTTAGAGGTTGGTATATATAGGTGCTTGCATGTGTCCCCCCTCGCATGCATGCGCTCTAACCTAGAGGCGAAGGTTTCGGGCCCGTATAAGGGTGGAATCTCCCCGTCGAGGTGAAACCGGGTAGGATAGTGCCCCAACTTGTGAGCCAACATGGTTTGACATCACCCTATGACCTAAACAAACACAAAACAAGAGAGAGCTACGCCGGGCTACCCCTGTCAGAGGAACGTCTAGGGGGGTAGACGATCCGAGTGTGCACAGAGATCAGGGTTTCACCGGAGGAAGACCACGAGAACATCGGAATGAGATGAAAACTTGCATGTGCCCCTAGCATATGTGTGTGTGGGTGTGGTTAGAGGTTGGTATATATAGGTGCTTGCATGTGTCCCCCCTCGCATGCATGCGCTCTAACCTAGAGGCGAAGGTTCCGGGCCCGTATAAGGGTGGAATCTCCCCGTCGAGGTGAAACCGGGTAGGATAGTGCCCCAACTTGTGAGCCAACATGGTTTGACATCACCCTATGACCTAAACAAACACAAAACAAGAGAGAGCTACGCCGGGCTACCCCTGTCAGAGGAACGTCTAGGGGGGTAGACGATCCGAGTGTGCACAGAGATCAGGGTTTCGCCGGAGGAAGACCACGAGAACATCGGAATGAGATGAAAACTTGCATGTGCCCCTAGCATATGTGTGTGGGTGTGGTTAGAGGTTGGTATAGGTGCTTGCATGTGTCCCCCCTCGCATGCATGCGCTCTAACCTAGAGGCGAAGGTTCCGGACCGTATGAGGGTGGAATCTCCCCGTCGAGGTGAAACCGGGTAGGATAGTGCCCCAACTTGTGAGCCAACATGGTTTGACATCACCCTATGACCTAAACAAACACAAAAGAAGAGAGAGCTACGCCGGGCTACCCCTGTCAGAGGAACGTCTAGGGGGGTAGACGATCCGAGTGTGCACAGAGATCAGGGTTTCGCCGGAGGAAGACCACGAGAACATCGGAATGAGATGAAAACTTGCATGTGCCCCTAGCATATGTGTGTGTGGGTGTGGTGAGAGGTTGGTATATATAGGTGCTTGCATGTGTCCCCCCTCGCATGCATGCGCTCTAACCTAGAGGCGAAGGTTCCGGACCCGTATGAGGGTGGAATCTCCCCGTCGAGGTGAAACCGGGTAGGATAGTGCCCCAACTTGTGAGCCAACATGGTTTGACATCACCCTATGACCTAAACAAACACAAAACAAGAGAGAGCTACGCCGGGCTACCCCTGTCAGAGGAACGTCTAGGGGGGTAGACGATCCGAGTGTGCACAGAGATCAGGGTTTCGCCGGAGGAAGACCACGAGAACATCGGAATGAGATGAAAACTTGCATGTGCCCCTAGCATATGTGTGTGTGGGTGTGGTTAGAGGTTGGTATATATAGGTGCTTGCATGTGTCCCCCCTCGCATGCATGCGCTCTAACCTAGAGGCGAAGGTTCCGGACCCGTATGAGGGTGGAATCTCCCCGTCGAGGTGAAACCGGGTAGGATAGTGCCCCAACTTGTGAGCCAACATGGTTTGACATCACCCTATGACCTAAACAAACACAAAACAAGAGAGAGCTACGCCGGGCTACCCCTGTCAGAGGAACGTCTAGGGGGGTAGACGATCCGAGTGTGCACAGAGATCAGGGTTTCGCCGGAGGAAGACCACGAGAACATCGGAATGAGATGAAAACTTGCATGTGCCCCTAGCATATGTGTGTGTGGTGTGGTGAGAGGTTGGTATATATAGGTGCTTGCATGTGTCCCCCCTCGCATGCATGCGCTCTAACCTAGAGGCGAAGGTTCCGGGCCCGTATAAGGGTGGAATCTCCCCGTCGAGGTGAAACCGGGTAGGATAGTGCCCCAACTTGTGAACCAACATGGTTTGACATCACCCTATGACCTAAACAAACACAAAACAAGAGAGAGCTACGCTGGGCTACCCCTGTCAGAGGAACGTCTAGGGGGGTAGACGATCCGAGTGTGCACAGAGATCAGGGTTTCGCCGGAGGAAGACCACGAGAACATCGGAATGAGATGAAAACTTGCATGTGCCCCTAGCATATGTGTGTGTGGGTGTGGTGAGAGGTTGGTATATATAGGTGCTTGCATGTGTCCCCCCTCGCATGCATGCGCTCTAACCTAGAGGCGAAGGTTCCGGGCCCGTATAAGGGTGGAATCTCCCCGTCGAGGTGAAACCGGGTAGGATAGTGCCCCAACTTGTGAACCAACATGGTTTGACATCACCCTATGACCTAAACAAACACAAAACAAGAGAGAGCTACGCCGGGCTACCCCTGTCAGAGGAACGTCTAGGGGGGTAGACGATCCGAGTGTGCACAGAGATCAGGGTTTCGCCGGAGGAAGACCACGAGAACATCGGAATGAGATGAAAACTTGCATGTGCCCCTAGCATATGTGTGTGTGGGTGTGGTTAGAGGTTGGTATATATAGGTGCTTGCATGTGTCCCCCCTCGCATGCATGCGCTCTAACCTAGAGGCGAAGGTTCCGGGCCCGTATAAGGGTGGAATCTCCCCGTCGAGGTGAAACCGGGTAGGATAGTGCCCCAACTTGTGAGCCAACATGGTTTGACATCACCCTATGACCTAAACAAACACAAAACAAGAGAGAGCTACGCCGGGCTACCCCTGTCAAAGGAACGTCTAGGGGGGTAGACGATCCGAGTGTGCACAGAGATCAGGGTTTCACCGGAGGAAGACCACGAGAACATCGGAATGAGATGAAAACTTGCATGTGCCCCTAGCATATGTGTGTGTGGGTGTGGTTAGAGGTTGGTATATATAGGTGATTGCATGTGTCCCCCCTCGCATGCATGCGCTCTAACCTAGAGGCGAAGGTTCCGGGCCCGTATAAGGGTGGAATCTCCCCGTCGAGGTGAAACCGGGTAGGATAGTGCCCCAACTTGTGAGCCAACATGGTTTGACATCACCCTACGACCTAAACAAACACAAAACAAGAGAGAGCTACGCCGGGCTACCCCTGTCAGAGGAACGTCTAGGGGGTAGACGATCCGAGTGTGCACAGAGATCAGGGTTTCGCCGGAGGAAGACCACGAGAACATTGGAATGAGATGAAAACTTGCATGTGCCCCTAGCATATGTGTGTGGGTGTGGTGAGAGGTTGGTATAGGTGCTTGCATGTGTCCCCCCTCGCATGCATGCGCTCTAACCTAGAGGCGAAGGTTCCGGACCGTATGAGGGTGGAATCTCCCCGTCGAGGTGAAACCGGGTAGGATAGTGCCCCAACTTGTGAGCCAACATGGTTTGACATCACCCTATGACCTAAACAAACACAAAAGAAGAGAGAGCTACGCCGGGCTACCCCTGTCAGAGGAACGTCTAGGGGGGTAGACGATCCGAGTGTGCACAGAGATCAGGGTTTCGCCGGAGGAAGACCACGAGAACATCGGAATGAGATGAAAACTTGCATGTGCCCCTAGCATATGTGTGTGTGGGTGTGGTGAGAGGTTGGTATATATAGGTGCTTGCATGTGTCCCCCCTCGCATGCATGCGCTCTAACCTAGAGGCGAAGGTTCCGGACCCGTATGAGGGTGGAATCTCCCCGTCGAGGTGAAACCGGTAGGATAGTGCCCCAACTTGTGAGCCAACATGGTTTGACATCACCCTATGACCTAAACAAACACAAAACAAGAGAGAGCTACGCCGGGCTACCCCTGTCAGAGGAACGTCTAGGGGGGTAGACGATCCGAGTGTGCACAGAGATCAGGGTTTCACCGGAGGAAGACCACGAGAACATCGGAATGAGATGAAAACTTGCATGTGCCCCTAGCATATGTGTGTGTGGGTGTGGTTAGAGGTTGGTATATATAGGTGCTTGCATGTGTCCCCCCTCGCATGCATGCGCTCTAACCTAGAGGCAAAGGTTCCGGACCCGTATGAGGGTGGAATCTCCCCGTCGAGGTGAAACCGGGTAGGATAGTGCCCCAACTTGTGAGCCAACATGGTTTGACATCACCCTATGACCTAAACAAACACAAAACAAGAGAGAGCTACGCCGGGCTACCCCTGTCAGAGGAACGTCTAGGGGGGTAGACGATCCGAGTGTGCACAGAGATCAGGGTTTCGCCGGAGGAAGACCACGAGAACATCGGAATGAGATGAAAACTTGCATGTGCCCCTAGCATATGTGTGTGTGGGTGTGGTGAGAGGTTGGTATATATAGGTGCTTGCATGTGTCCCCCCTCGCATGCATGCGCTCTAACCTAGAGGCGAAGGTTCCGGGCCCGTATAAGGGTGGAATCTCCCCGTCGAGGTGAAACCGGGTAGGATAGTGCCCCAACTTGTGAACCAACATGGTTTGACATCACCCTATGACCTAAACAAACACAAAACAAGAGAGAGCTACGCGGGGCTACCCCTGTCAGAGGAACGTCTAGGGGGGTAGACGATCCGAGTGTGCAGAGAGATCAGGGTTTCGCCGGAGGAAGACCACGAGAACATCGGAATGAGATGAAAACTTGCATGTGCCCCTAGCATATGTGTGTGTGGGTGTGGTGAGAGGTTGGTATATATAGGTGCTTGCATGTGTCCCCCCTCGCATGCATGCGCTCTAACCTAGAGGCGAAGGTTCCGGGCCCGTATAAGGGTGGAATCTCCCCGTCGAGGTGAAACCGGGTAGGATAGTGCCCCAACTTGTGAACCAACATGGTTTGACATCACCCTATGACCTAAACAAACACAAAACAAGAGAGAGCTACGCCGGGCTACCCCTGTCAGAGGAACGTCTAGGGGGTAGACGATCCGAGTGTGCACAGAGATCAGGGTTTCGCCGGAGGAAGACCACGAGAACATCGGAATGAGATGAAAACTTGCATGTGCCCCTAGCATATGTGTGTGTGGGTGTGGTGAGAGGTTGGTATATATAGGTGCTTGCATGTGTCCCCCCTCGCATGCATGCCCTCTAACCTAGAGGCGAAGGTTCCGTACCCGTATAAGGGTGGAATCTCCCCGTCGAGGTGAAACCGGGTAGGATAGTGCCCCAACTTGTGAACCAACATGGTTTGACATCACCCTATGACCTAAACAAACACAAAACAAGAGAGAGCTACGCCGGCTACCCCTGTTTGAGGAACGTCTAGGCGAAATAAGGGGGAATCTCCTCGTTTAGCCCACATCTAGGGTTTGCTTGGAAAACGTGTACAAGACGAAATAAAAAATTATATATTAATAATATATAGTTTATTCTATAATAGTAGACACTAAATAAAGTATGTTGTAAAATTTGATATTAAACAAAAGACCCTTCTTTCAAAAAAAAAGTTAAAAAAAAACCTAGCTACGCCGACGGCTGCCCTCGGCGTATGCCTGGCCGTCGGCGTAGCCTAATCCGATTTTTTGACCCGCGGCCCACCCCGGGCCACTCGTTTCCCAGCCTCTATCCCCACCCCCCGCCTCCCAACCCCCTCCCCACCCCCGACCCGCCGACTCAGGAGTCAGGAGAATCGGGAGTCCCTGACGAGAAGTTTGAGCCTAGGACTCAGGAGGCGAAAGCCCTTATTATTCCAGATGGCCTTGAGTAAGTGTACTAATTTGGCAATTTAAAACATTTTATTTCATGTTGGTCATAAATAATTATTGTGTACTAACGTTTATTATTGTGCAGCAATTGGACATTTCCTCCGGGGACGAAGCCTCGCCTTCCTAACAGCCTTGTTGGAGCTCTGATTAGGAAGTTCTGGCCGGGCTATCACATTACCCACGAGGGTGACAGGAAGCTAGCTACCACTTGGGCGGACTACCAGACTACCCGTGTCCCGGGCTTTCCGACAGCTGCTGATGCTGTCATCACCAAGTTTTGGGTAAGGCATATTTCTCGAGTTATGTTCATACTTGATGACCCCACCGTGCTAACTCATGACTCTTATGCATGATTGAAGTGCTTTTACCGTGTGGCCGAGGAGGACCAGGAGAAGGCGCAGAGGACTTTGCTTGGGGCTTGTGTGAAGTTGACCCCCCAGGTGTGGTACAACCAGAAGGTCACGGCCGCTAGCCACTTCTGGGCTGACAGGGGCGTGAGGGTCAGGAAGGAAGACATTGTCGGTAGGAACCCTAATCCTGAGTACTCGATGACGCCAGAAGAGTACATGTCGGTGAGTAAAATGTCAATGAGATTCTACATTGCTTCTAAGTTGCCATTGCATTTTCTGGAGTTGAGTATTGCATTTTCAGATTATCCCCGATTGGGCCGAGCCGCATCGACTCGCATGGGAGGAGCTGGTTAGGACGAGGTGGCTCAGAGAAGACGAGGAGTTTGCAGCCTTGTCGAGGCGGAACGCGGATAACCGAGGCGATGGTGGAACGCACTGCGCGGGAAACCGCAACTTTGACCGCTTCAAGGGGAAGGTGGTACGTATATACATGGAACGACCTGCGTGCATTTCTGCTTATGTTTGTACTTCATATGCATAATATTTTCTTTTCGCGATACAGGTGGCCGAGGCACAACCCGGGGAGGTGATTCATGACGTCGCCGTCTATGAGATGATGCGGCGAAAGAAGCCCAATTACTCGGAGCCTCAACCCTCGTTGCCCGTGTACTTTGGCACTGCCCAGAACGACTTGGGGAACTACAGCACGATGGTGAAGGCTCGTCACCCCCATGTGGATGACCCCATTCACGCGGAGATCGACGAGGAGTCGTTGGTCCTGTCGGGGCACGGATTGCAGCATGGACGCCTCAAGATTCTGAATAAGAAGGTCAAGCCTACCCTCAGCACGAGCTTCAGCCGTCTCAAGGCTACCTACCCCGCCGACGGCCCCCCTATCCCGCCTCGTGGCCAGCCTCGTCGCTCCGCCGAGGATGTAAGTTTTTCTCGTTTTCATCATCTTTATGACTTTTGTTCCTGCATGGCTAACCGCTGACGAGATTCCTTGTATTTGAAATTGTAGCCTGAGTTAGACGCGGCCTACGAAGCCGCTTATGAGGAATATCAGGTGGCCTTTCGGCAGCATCAGGAGGCGAATGCGATCTACATGCAATACGTAAATGTAAGTCCGAACCTTTATTTTTTGCAAAAGATACAAGTCCCACTTCCTCCCGTTTGTTATACTACGGCCTGACTTCTAAACTATCTTGCAGGCCATGATGGTGAATATTCAAACTGGCCAGAATAGAGATTTAGGGCCCGTGCCTCCCATGCCAGGTCCGATGCCATTTTGGCAATCGAAGGAAAGCTTCGCTAGGACCTACTACGCATCGACACCGGTAAGTTCTTTGCGAACCCACTGGTTATCGCTTTACTTTGCCTCGCAAGTTGCTAACATGTAGGCAACATGTAGGGAACGGGAGCTTCTGGGAACCGGCACTTTGGCCACGCCTCGCCGGATGGGCGTCAGATCACACCGCTTCATGACGATGGTCCATCTCCTGGCCATTCTGCAGGTGGTTCTCCCGAGCTTCACACTTCTCCTACTCCCTCGCCAGGTGGCTCTTCTGCTGCTTCTACTGGACGCAACCCTCGGCAGAGGTCGCCACTTTTCACCAGGGGAGATCTCGGGTACACCCCGTCTCCTCCAGAGTTGTAGGGATGTGTGATGATGTCGATGATATTGTATGACTAATGTATGGATGATCTTGTATGACTGATGTTGATACATGTGTGGCTGTATGGATGATGTATGACTAATGTGTGGAATATATATTGCATGGATTTATGGATGATGTATGGCTGTATGGATGTATGCATGGATGATGTATGGATGTATGCATGGATGATGTATGGGTGCCGTGAGTGCTGCTGAGAAAAATTCAAAAAAAAAACTGTGTATGTGATACGCCGACGGTAATACCCTCGGCGTAGCCCTCTGCCATGTGCCATATGGTCAGTGCTACGCCGAGGACACTGCCGTCGGCGTAGCACCTGCTCCTACGCCGAGGGCAGGCCGTCGGCCTAGAGCCAGCCTGGAAGGCTCAGGCGATGGACACGCGTCCACATACGCCGAGGGCGAGGCCGTCGGCGTAGCCCCCTCCTGGGGAGGCCCAGCGCGTGCCACGTGTCGAGGCTACGCCGAGGGCGCGGCCGTCGGCGTACGTCGCCCCCAGGGAAGGCCAGCGCGTGCCACGTGTCGAGGCTACGCCGAGGGCGCGGCCGTCGGCGTATGTGCCGCGCCGTTAGCCGGCCGTGTAACGGCGAGGATGCCGTGCGCCGACGGCTAATACGGCGACGGGCCGCCAACGGCCGTCGGCAAAGCCCTACGCCGACGGTGAGTCGATACGCCGACGGCCAGTGTTGCTCCGCCGAGGGAGACCTCCGCCGAGGGAGCTACGCCGACGGCAGCCCTCGGCGTAGCGTACGCCGACGGCGAAAGGGGCTACGCCGAGGGCTTTTTGCCGTCGGCCTAGCAGTCTTTTCCTGTAGTGTTCCAAACCGCACATGGCCTTCCTTTAGAGAGAAATATTAAGATTCATTATTACGTCAATACATTATATGCATTTTTTAGTGTGTACGTTGTTGTGTTATATCAATTTTATAGCCACAAAATAAATAAATACATATCAATAAAATTTATAAATACAAAAAGAAGCACATTTTTTTACTAATACAAACTATATAAGTGGACATAAAAAGAGACATATTTCCGCAACCCATGCTATGTTGTTGGAGGAGAAAATGAGAAATTGTCAATGTAAGGCTAGCATCTTGGCATCCACATTATTTTAAGTATGTGGTATTGCAGGTCGATGCCAGTGATAGGCTTGCAATTTAAAATTCTTAGGTATAATTATGTTTGCCATGAATTGAAAAGTAACCACCATCGATATTGGTGATAAAAAAGTGTCAGCATGGATGGTTTGCTAGAGTGTATGAGTATTTGTTTCTCCTAGCACTTTTGCTAGTATATATCAATATCTGTATGTTTTTTATTTAGATGTGAGGCATGCGTGATAATAAGAAAAAATTATAGCAACGCACGGACATTCAGCTAGTAACATGATAGTAATAGTACATGGACGAAAACCCAACTTTCTAATTCAAACCAATATGGAGCACAATACAACTATTTTTATTAAAAAATTAATTTACCCAAATTACATGCAAACGATTTAAGATATGGCACGCTCACCAACAATAACTCAAAAGAAAACGCACACGGACATGTGTTAACAAACAGAGCACCTCATTCGATCGTGTCCCTGATCAGAAACCTAAGGCCATGGCAGAAACAAATACCGCAGCTCCAATAGCCGCGAGAGAGGCCCCATGGCCATCCTTCCGGGCTGCACTGTCGTAGGGGCTGTTATTCACCAGTGGTTGGCTTCCAAATCCTGTCGTTCCCGCGACGACACCTCTCCAGCCGCAGCCGCCGTCGCCGCCTCGCCATTTCCGGCCACGTCACCAAAGGGGTCTGCTCGGGCGCCCGGTGCAATGCCGTAGCTGTCGCCCAACGCTCCTGGCGTCGGTGCAATTCCGTTGCCGTCGCCCAATGGTCCTCCCGCCACGGCAACATCTGGTGCAATTCCGTTGCCGTCGTCGCCCAAGGCACCTGCCCCCGTGTCAACTCCGCTGATGCCGGCGCCAAGTGCTCCGGCCCCTGTAGCAACACCATCGCCGACGAGGTCCGCCGCCTGCGGTAGCTGGGCCGCGTGGCCGTTTCCGGCGCCATGCACCTGGCCGAAGGGCAGGTTGCTGCGGTGCGCACTACCAATGGGCTCCGCAAAGGGCGGCAGCGCGGCATCGAGCCCTGGGGTTCCCGGCGCCCCACAGCGCTGCCCGTGGCGCGGCTCGTCGCTGGCTCGCCAGGCTAGCTCGCCGTCCTTATCGCGGACGCGCATGTCACCGTCGTCGACCAGCTCGAGGGTGTGGAGGAAGTTCGTGCCGTCGGTGTTGGTCTCGCCGTGCCAGACCTCCTCGCTCCCGTCGAACACCTCCAGCCCGTGCCACGAGAAGAGCAGAGTGCACGTGTTCACCGTGCTCACCGGCCGGCACTCCGACTCCCACACGCTCCCGCCGGTGCCGCTGCCTGCTTCCCCCTGATCGGTGGGCATCCTCACCTCGACGTAGCAGAAATCGGCACCGAGACCGCCGGCGCCCGGGACGGTGTGGGTGCGTACGAAGTAGGCGGCGTACTTGCCGGACGGAGACGTCAGGAATAGCACCGGCGGCGGGCTGTCTTGTCCTCCTGGCGGGAGGCTCGCTAGGATCTGCTGCTTGGAAGCGCGCTCGATCGTGCCTGCGGGCACAGTCGCCCGAACTAATTCGAGGGGGCATGAGAGAAGGACGATGAGAGGACGGCTATGCAAGGCAAGACTTCCATGGCTGGGCCGGGAGCAAGGTAGGTCTAGGCTGCTTCCTAGATTGTTTACTTGTCTGCTTGCTTCCTTGGGGTTCTTCGATCGTTGTGCACAATGTGGCATGGTGAGGTGTGTGTGTATATATAAATAGTTAAGGTGATGATGGAGCAGGAGAGATAGCGACTGTGTTTAGACGAGCTGGAGTTAGTGCATCACCTGTTCCATTAGTACAACTCACGACCATGAGTAGGGGAATTGTGTCTAACAATCCAGGCATGTTTGGAATTAGCTCAACGATTACTGGTTCCACCTCTGCTTTGTGCCAAGAGTGGTTAGTCTGATTGGTTTCTACGTATCCAGTTTGTGCAACCTTCATAAAGTTTTGCTGGAATTAATAGACCACTCTCTAGTTTACGATGTAGAAGTCTAATGGTCGCAATCTACTATGCGGCATGGCGGAGCAGCAACCGACGGTGAGGCGACTTTGACTGAGCCCATACGGCCCAGATCTGGGCCCTTAGGGCCCAATCTGGTAGGGGCGGGTGGATCTGCCCTGCTCACCGGTTGTTCTGCAGGCAGCGGTGAAATAGCTTGTTTAGGGCTTTGCAGCGACGGTGACCAGCTGGTTGCAACGTGGCAGCGGGCTTTATGGGCTTGATCTGGGCCTCGCCGGACCCTATTAGGATTGGTGTGCCTTCGTGGAGGCTTTACGGGCCCGCTGAGCCCGGCCGGACCCAACTAGGATTGTGTGCTTTGCAGCCACGTCCGGTCGACTACAGCCTTTGGCGGTGGAGGCAGTTCCCTCCCGCACGGTTGCGGTACTGCTGGCTTCGTTTGAAGCTACTTTTTCCTTTGTCATGCAGGTCTCGTGGCGGTAATTTGGTGATACGATGGTGGTGGCTTCATGATCGAAGTGGCGCATGATGCTGGATGTCGAGTTTGGTAGTGTCGAGGCCCTCGCCATCGCAGATCTCCTATGCAATGGATCGTCCAGGGTTGTGGATAGGGTTTTCTGAGAAATCCTTGTCGACTCGCTAACACCGACGCGGGTACCGCCTCGGGTGGCACCATTCCTTCCTAGAGGTCGTTGTGGCTACCCTACATCTCGCTCCCTCTGTGAGTCGGGGGAAACCCTAGGATCAGTACTCTGGTCCGGGCAACATCGTTGTAGCTTTCTTCTTGAAGGTGTTACTTGGTACTTGACGATCCGCTATTAGTAGTGTGGTGGTACTTTTCCGGAGGGCGCAGCCGTCGCGGGTCAACGTCGTTTAGTTGATCCGCCTTTATCTCCATTTTATTTTTTCTTTGTTTTTTGGGTGTGTGTTTTGCTGCTTCCCGAGCATGTTCTTTTCATTTGAGACTATCGTGCTTGTATCGTGTTGTTGCTATATTAATATAGTGGAGCGAAAACCTATTTCGAGAGAGAAATGAGGGTGTCACTGCTATTACATCGGCAGGGTGGATGTAGGGACGAAGGCACATGTTGTACATGAACACAACCAATATGGCGTGTCAAGCTTCATGCACTAGCCACCAATCAAAAGTCCGAACTGATGGAAAAGGCTAGTGCAATCCACTTATACACTTCAACATGGCGACCCACAAAGTGAATGTCAAGCATGCTTAGTCGGATACTGTTTTATTGGGTTAGCAGATAGGTAGACAACACTCACATTGTCACAATAGATGATAGTCGCACTAGAAATCGGCCAGTGGAGCTCCTGCAAACGTTGACGAACCAAATGACACGGACACAGCTGTGGCAACTGCCTAATACTCCGCTTCTGCACTAGAACGCGAAATGGTGGTCTGCCGTAGTGATGGCATTGTCACCGAGGTAGATGCTTAACCCTGATGTAGAGCGTCTATATTAGGGCATCTGGTCCAATCAACATCCGAATAAGCAGTGAGAGAGTGAGGAGATGAGCGATGCAAGAAGAGACCATGATAAAGGATGACATGGCGGTAACGAAGAATGTATTTAATGAGAGAGAAATGGGATTCACGAGGATGTGCATGTGAAGGCAGACTTGCTGAACGACATAGGCTATATCAGCGTGACTAAGTGTGGCATATTGAAGAGCACCAGTGAGATATGAAAGAGAGATGGATAAGCCACGCAAAAACTAGTTTCTTCTCATAGTCCATAAGCTTCATTGTTCAATATTTCCATGATAACCATGGCTAAAAATAAAAGAAAAATTAAACCTATGTATAATATGCATTCTTTATTTTGGGAAGAGAGGAAGAGTTGATCAGGGGTCTAGAGTTAATGATGTTCCGGAACAAATTAATTTGGTTGCTAGCCCTAACTTGGAAGAAAAAGAACCAAGGATTAGATAAGAAATCCCCATAGCACACCAACACCAAGAGCACGGCCAGCACCTCCGTTTCAGCAAATCAATAATGATTCTGCTGTTTTTGATAGTGCAAAGGGATCCAGGTCACCGGTGCCAAATTTGGGATTATCCTACAAATGTTCAAGAAAAAGCCCGGTGGCAAATATGAAGAATGGGCCGTATCAATTTCACAAGGATGAGTATCCTCTAGATGACAG
>OU342734.1:8054819-8284819 GCA_910589765.1 Avena atlantica | reverse complement strand
GGGTGGCTGCACCCCCTCCAGGCACGGCCAGTGGTGGGCCCGCGCCTCGGGTGGGTGTGGGCCCCTAGGCCTCCTCTCCGTCTCCCCTTCTGGTGAAATATAATTTTTGGCATATTTTCCGGGATTTTTCCTGATAGTTGATTTTCTGCACAAAAACAAGACACCAAGGTAATTCTGCTGAAATAAGTGTCAGTCTGTGTTAGTTGTATCCAAATCACACAAGTTTAGAGAAGAAACAATAGCAAAGTGTTTGAGAAAGTAGATACGTTTTGGACGTATCAACTCCCCCGAGCATCAAAGTCATGACATAATTATCCAAGTTTTGGAACAAACACAAGAATAACAACTATGCTCTCAAGAAGGTGCTCATAGATTAAGTGGTGACTCAACAAAGTTGTGAAAATGGTTTTGTGAAGGTTTGAAAGGCTTCCAAATGCTGAAAGGAAGGTACTCATTAGCTTTGACCTCTCATTGCCCCTATCATAGGCATCATCATATGGTTAAGGTAAAAGTGAGGTCCACTCTGAATCATATGCTTGACAGACCATAAACTGGAAATCCCAAGTCCATTGAGTACGAGGGCTGCTCCGCATGCTACTCAACTTTGGTCACCTGAAAGTTCTTGTCATTGTAAATACATGCATATCATCGAGAACCGCCAACGGGGTACCCCTATCACATGGAACAGGAGCTTTCCCATAACCAAAATGACAAGGCAAGCAGACAATGAGCATCTCAGCAATCTTTTTATTTACCATATGCATAGCTTTTTATTGAGGATGCTTCATAGATGCTCATTATGGTGATGCTGCAAGTTTCCACCATGATTAGGCATGGCTTAGGCTAGTGGCCTAGGCGTTTCTCTAACACAATGTATAAACTCCATGAACTCACAAAGTCCCCTTTTATTTCACATCGTTGACATCCGTAAACAAAAGAGTAAAATCAACTGGATAGGATATCCAAAAGGTGTTGAAAGCGTTCCCCGTGACAGCATGGTTCTGCTGACTCCCAGCATATAATAAGAAAGCATATAACTTTCATGGACTAGTCACAATGGTTCAAGATTATTAAGTGCAAGGAATAAAGTGTGCCATCAAGTTCGTGAGAGCTTTACTAACTAACTTTCTCAAACAGAAAAACATTTTAATTAGGAAGAAAACACGGCATATATAAAATATGCATTGAAGTAGCATGGTGCTAATAGGTAGGTATGGTGGAAACAGCTGGCAATATTGGTTTTGAGGAGTTGGAAGCACGGGTATAGCGCATACTCAGTTCAAGTGAAGGCTAGCAATAGAGAGGGAGTGACAAACGAGAGAGCAATAACTGTCATAAACATGCTTGCAACAAAACAGGACTAATTATGGCATGAAAGTGATACAAGAACTCTGAGGCAAAATAAATCATCGAGGCTTACTGACTATTGATTAGTCATATGCATGCGTGATCATGTGCCAAGTCGATTCACATGAAACTTTCAGAGGAGGATACCACAATGTCATACCAAAATATGAATAAAACAATGCAAGCAAACATTCTTATGACATGCTACAAACTATTAGCAAGCTGGATCTAATCATAGACAAGCAAGAACTACTAAGCATCCATAATGACATACACCTTACACAAACAGGCTACGCATGCTCACAATGATAAGTATATGTACAAAAATGAAACAAATAGAGTTTGTTACCAGCCTCTTACCACACCTCAAGTTGTCTTAATCTTCATTATTGCCCTTCACTTGTGTGACTTGACTATTAACATGAAACCAAAATCCACTGAAGACGGCTGAACCCTGCAAAGAACTCACAAAACCAAAGAAGAACAACAAATATTTTTGGTGTTTTCGAATTTTTTAGAAACAAGCCAACAAAACAAAAACCAAACAAAAACAAAGAAAAATATTTTTGTATTTTTCTTTTAAGGCAAACCAAAGCAAAGAAACAAACCAAGAGAAACATCGAAAATATTTTTGGTATTTTAGGGTTTTTGAGAAAGAAGCAACAAGAACCAAAAAGAAAGCGAAAACAATGGATGTATAAAGAACCGACCGAACATGATATATATATATATATGAGTGTGATGTCGGTATACCTCCCTCCAAGCTTAGACTTTTGGCCTAAGTGGGGCTCAATCCCATGGTGCCCAAGTAGATGCACCTCCGTAGTATGTCGAGGAAGCTCCCTCGTTCTGGTACGAGCTCGAGGCCTCCCCTGTGTACGCAGAGGGGTCGTATGATAGTGCTTCCTCCTGATAGTGCCCGTGGAAGTTAAGAGAGCACAAATTGTCATGCATATCCGCCTTCGAGCGTGACCAAGGTCCCTAAGAAATACTGAACAAAGTAGTTTGAGGTAGAGGGATCTCTCTCTTCCCCGTCAATAAACATCATTCTATAAACCAAGTTCTCAAGAGTAGAGTGTAGCACCCCGGATAAAACCACTACTAGAAAATCGCTTGTTGTTTTTGTTTGCTGCATCATCATGATAGCATGCTCATGTCATCATGCCACCTTGCATTTGAGCATCATACCATGCTTGCATTGGTTTCATCTTCCTTGTATTAATACTATCACCAATACCTCCCTCTCCCTCTTTGGTATCCCTATTTTGTATTCTATAATGTGGGAACCCATTGCTAGGGTTCCATATTTTATCAAATTCTTTTATTCTTTTTCTAAACCCCTACATCCTCTAATCTAGTAAAGTGCCCAAATTGACACATACACATTATGTATGTGGGAATCCTCTCTTTCCCATATGCTAATTCCCTCTAGTCTATTTTGTTGCCTAGACACCTTTGTTCAAAAATCCCTGCAAAGATTAAAAATAGTTTGAATAAGTTGCTTTCTTAAAACTGGCTAAATATAAACATAAAACAAAACAATTGAACTAACAAAAAAATAGAAAATAAATAAAGAAAAGCTAAGAACCTACTCGGCCGCAGACCAAGAGAGAGCAGCAGCCTACCAGCGCATCACCCTCCACCGGCCCACCTTCCTCCATGGCCTGGTACCCCTTCGCTCCCCGACGTCGTCCTACTGTTTGTCTTCCTCCGTCCCCGACGCTTCTCTCTACAGACTAAGAGCATCTCCACTCGCCCACCCAGGAGGCCGATCCGGACGCCGAATTTTGGTCCGGACGCCGAAAATCGTCCCAGTCGCGTACACAAGGACCTGTTTTCGTCCGGATTTCGGCGTGTTTTGGTCCGGCCTACCCAGTCCAAACCCAGGTTCCCGGGTACGCCCTGGGGATTCCGGATGCCGCAAAAAAGGGCGTGGGCCAGCTCTGTCAGCGAGACAGTCCCATTTCCACCCACTCCACTCGCCCATACTGCCGCGAAGAGCTCTGTCGCCATGAATCGCCAGCGGAGCTCCCCCGCGCCGAGACATGCCCCCGCCTCTATATTCGCTCGCCGTAGTTGCCGCCCAGCTCCACGCCTTCTCCGCCGCCGCTTTCGCCGACCTTCCCTCACCACAGCTCTGCTTCGGCGAGGTGCCCCCACCACCACGCCCGCTAGGTGTTCGACATTTGGCCAGATTCGTCCATGGACTCCAACAGTGACGAGGTGTTGTCCACTGACTCTGACGAGGGCGAGATACTCTCCATGGATTCCAACGACGAGGAGTTGCTCGCCGAACTGCTGGAGGAGGAGAGCGCCGAGGTCGCCGGAAGTAAAGAGCACTTGCAGATTCTCGCATCGCTCGCCCAGCTGTACATGCAGATGGCGAAGCCGAAGCGCGGTGGTTCCGCGCCAGGTCGCATGAAGTGCAAGGTGAGACCGAGGATAGAGGGCTATTGCATGTTGTACGCCGACTACTTCGCCGACCAGCCACTCCATGGAGAGGACGTGTTTCGCCGCCGTTTCAGGATGAGCCGGAAGCTCTTCCTCAAGATCGTGCATGCCATCCGGGAGTTCGACCCATATTTCCTTTGCAAGAAGGACTGCATCGGCTTGGTTGGGTTTTCCTCGCTTTAGAAGTGCACCGTGGCGATGAGGTTGCTTGCATATGGAGCGCCGGCTGATGCTGCCGATGACTATCTCCGCATCACCGAGTCCATCGCCCTTGATTGCTTGTACAGGTTCTATAGGGCAGTGATTGCAGTGTTCGGGGAACAATACTTGAGATCACCCACTGCTAAAGACACTGCTCGGATCCTCGTAGTCAATGAAAGTAGAGGATTTCCTGGTATGCTTGGAAGCATAGATTGCATGCATTGGGAGTGGAAGAACCGTCCATTTGAATGGCAAGGAATGTACAAAGGCCACAAAGGAGGATGCACTGTGATACTTGAGGCAGTTGCTAGACATGATCTTTGGATCTGGCACTCCTTCTTTGGCATGGCAGGATCGAACAACGACATCAACGTCCTCAACTCCTCAACTGTCTTTTCCAAGCTTGTTGAGGGTCATGCTCCGCCTGTGGAATTTGAGATCAACGGGCATCACTACAACAAGGGATACTATCTAGCAGATGGCATCTATCCAAGATGGCCAACATTTGTGAAGACTATCTCAGGCCCAATGCTCCCCAAGCATTCTCACTTTGCCAAGGAACAGGAAGCTTGTAGGAAGGACGTGGAGCAGACATTTGGTGTGCTCCAGCAGAGGTTTGCAGTTGTCCGGTTCCCTGCTATGACCTGGTCGAAAGATCAGATGTGGTAAGTGATGAACTGATGTGTGACCTTGCACAACATGATCATCGATGATGAGAAGAAGGATCCAATGAGTTTTCTCAAGGAGGACGAGCCATACCATCTACAGGGTCCTCTTGCTGAGCCTGATCATCAGGTGCCACCAACATGGGCTGCATTCATCGCAATGCATCAGGAGATCCGAGATCCGGCGATGCATCAACAGCTGCAGGATGATCTTGTCGAGCACCTATGGATACGCAGGGGCAACACGACGTAGCTGCTGAGCATGAACTGGCCGAACTTGGCCGAAATATGTTGTAATTTTATTGCAGGCCGAACTTGTACGCCGAACTCTGTTTAAAAATTTCGCCGAACTTTGGTCTTAAAGTGCTCTGTATTCATCGTATAACGAACTATGCCGAAATTTGGACGAACTTTAGCCAAATTTAAGCCGAATTCTAACGGAAACGGGCGACCCGGGAACTCGGCCTGGATACGCGAGTGGGAAACTAGGCGTACCCAGGCCGAAAACTTGTGCCGTCCGGGCGAAGTTTGGTCCGGATTTCAGCCTGGGTTCGACCAACGAGTGGAGATGCTCTAACGGCAGAGCAGGTGCCCGTCGTTCCCCCGTGATCTGCGTCACCACCCACCACGGTCGCTCCCTTCTTATCCCCAAGCCCTGCATGTCTCCCATCGAACCCTAGATCCCTTCACGTCTCGCGTCGCAGCCGGACTCCATCTGCCACCTTCGTTTTCTGCCCCCACCTTAAACCATCGAGAGCTTCACCATGTTCTTCAGGTTGGCCAAGACCTTGTTCGAGGCACCCCCTAAGCTTGGCTGGCTGCGGGTTGAACTGTGCCACCTTCCATGTCGTCCTCGCAGAAGATCGAAGCTGGAGCTATCGCGTACTCCCTCCCCTCCACCTAGGACACCCCTCCACGCCGTCGCTGCATACCTCGTCGCCGCGCTCTTCCGCAGTCCCCGTCTCACCGTCGTCGCGCATGGCGGGCAACCTCGCCTCCGACTTCCCCTCGGTGAGCCTCTTCTTTCCCCACCTCTCTGGTCTCGCCTTGCTTCGGTGCCGCTCGCCGCAGTCGCCATCCGCTCGCAACGCACGGCCGCTCGCCGCGCGCAGACAGACAACAGCAGCAGCTCCATGACTCCCTATTCCCCCATTTTTTTCCGGTGAACCCAGACCTCCTCCGACAAATCTCCCAACACGATATATGTCCCTGGTTGTCCCAAAAACAAGCAGGATCAAACGGATTCGGAAACGATGTTGTAGATCACCCGTAATCTTCCTCCAAAGTCCGGCCAGATCCTGACGTTTTGCAGTTTTCCGTCGGTCTGCGACACCAACTGAATCCCCTATGTTCTTCGGTGATTACCGGTCTCTGAAGCCAACCTTTGTAGAAACTCCCTATATGAAACTTGTACATCTTGGTGTCCTCTACAAGTTTGGTCTTTGCGGCATCACAAAATTCCCAAAGGATAGCTCTCCATATTCGTCACAAGATCATTCGAGCTAGCTCGTTTCACGTGTGTATCTTCAGATTCGATAGGAACCGAGCCTCCCAGCGGTTTTATAAAAAGGCCCCTTGCTTTTGTTTTTATCAACCCTCCGTCCTCACACTTTTCCATGTGTCCGCTTCCGGTTCGCACATGCACGTGGTGGACCCTCAGATCGCAGCCCCACCTGTCACCGAGAGAGGGTAGGGTAGCACCTAGTGAGAAAAAAAACATGACACTTTCCAAGTCAAACAAAATTTCCGAATATGTTTATAATTCAAATAAATCGTATCTTTTAAACTAAGTTGAATTTGTGGAAACTTATAACATAAAATATAAATTATTTTCGAATGCGAATACAAAAAAAATTTCAAATCTGACCGAGGTTGACTCTATCTAGTCCAACCATTGACTTTGACCCCTCTTTAGTATATTTGAGTTAAATAATGTTTTAAATTTATATTTCCCAAATAATATGTATTATATAAGATTTTGAATCTGAAATACATGAGGATTGTGAATATGCTATCCATAATATCTGCTGAGCAATTTAAAAATTTCACATTAATAAATATTAATAATTGTCTTTTCTTAATTATTGCATATTTTTAAATCCATAACTCCAAATTCGATAAATAATATGTCTAAATCGATCAATGTGACTAGACCTCTCCAACAATGATATCCATGTTATCATTTGCATCATGCATTAAGAGCAGTTTTATAATCAGTACTGTTTATGCAAGGAAAACGTGATGAATAAAATTGGGAACTAATTGTTTCTCATTAATAATGCCTCACAAATGCTATATCATCAATGTGCGATGCCCCTAATACCTTTTTAACATAGTTTGCATCATTAACTTGCCATGTCATGCATCATATCATGATCATGCCGATTCTTTCGCATTAGTTGTAATTGCTGCATCGCTTGTTCCTTTTAGTGTTTGCTTCTTCTCGGATAGGATGATGAGATGTTGTGAGCTTCGACAAGTTCTTCGGTTATGAACCTTGGGCAATGTTTTCAAGCGACCTATTTTATATTTCTAGTCTTTATTTTCTCCTGTTGATCTATTGATATCTGTGTTGCGATGCTCTAGTTTTCCGTACCCGTGATATCTCTTGTAGCCACTATATTGCCTTGGACACCTCCTATTACCTATTGTTTGGTAGATAATCGGACTTGCGAGTCATAGTTGCTTGCTCAGGTGCTGCGTTGCGCCGTCGATGTTCCACAGTTGTTGGAGTATTGTCGTATGCTTAATGTTGGAGATGATCATGACTTTAATTACCGTTTAATAACTAAAATTGAAATAGGTAAATAATGCAGAGGTACAGGTGAGAAATAGATCTTATTTGGTTTTTAACCGTCTACTTGTGTCCCGTAGGACCCCGAGTACTTGATACCTATTCTTTGAATATTCGCACTATCTGCATGTGGGACCATGAATCCCCCTAACCCTAGCTTGAGTCATATTTAATTCCTTGGGGACACAAACTAGTTTGAGGCTTTATTACTATCATGTACTTATGCCATGCTTTACTGCTTTATTTATGATTGCGCGTGGAGCACCTGTACTGTTTAGAAACAAATGTGGAATGTTTTCGCGGTATCGACAAGCCCAGTCACACTTTCGAGTTCCAGTCATTTACAGCCATTGGCACAAACCTCTGGGTCCGTCTCGGAGCCGGACAACTTGGTCGCGGGTAGCTTGGTGGGGTGGCCCCCTGAAATCAAATATGAATCTTGTGAATGTTCTGTCGTGATGCCTCGTTGGGTTTTCATTTGGTTTTTTCCGAGGTTGATCGTGCGTGTGTTGCTATTTGTGCCCCCTGCAGGGTTTAACTTTCTGAAAGCTGTGTCCGCGGTTATGGACGACTTGGAGCATAGTATCTCGATCATAGACAACTATAACTAAAGTAGTGCTATAAATTTGACTTATAATGACTAGTAATCAGCTTCACTACAACGGAATGTCTAAATAAAAGTACCAACAACTGCTGGTTTTGGGATGCCTCATGCTATATGTATCTGACTAGAAAGTATTGCAACTATAATCGGAATGGTTAACTAAAACTGTCCATTGTTTATAATATCAGTATGACTCATGCTATCTATATCTGACTAGTAATTGCCGCAACTATAACAGAATGAATAAAACTGCCAACTGTGTGAGTTTCTCGGTTGACTTCCTCGTTTGGTCTCGAGGGGGAAATACCAGGATGGGTATGCTTGGTGATAGTTTCAGGTTGGATCCGAATAGGTCTTTCTTATCCCTATCTGATAGCTTCCAGTTGTATTGAGTCTCTATAGGTTGTTTAGTGCATGTTGCGCTGCCGCTTCAGTCCACCATACCTATGTAGGCGAGGACCGCCGAATTCTAGTCTCACCGTGTACTGGCCTCAGTATTGACCGCTCTCTTTTTCTTTTGCCCTTTGTCGGCACCACTTTTGTTTAAGAAGGTTTTGAGATCGATGTCTTTAGCAGGGTTACCCTTCCGGCTTGTCCTGGGCAGGGTTATCGATGCCATTGGTTATTCTTCAGGGCTCTTAGCTCAATTTGCATCTTGTTCGTACTTGGACGTTGTATCGTTTTAAAGTTGATTTGGATCTTTGTATTGTATATATGTATTCTTGACTCTTTGAGTCATTGTTGTATATATCTGTTCTGTGGGTTCCATCGTGGACTATTGTGTAATGGTATTACTTCGTTTTCCACCCGCACGAAAGTGCCTGGTGGGCACCTTTGAATCGTTTCTATGCGGGTTTGGCGGGAATCGCTGAAACTTGCATAGGGCCGATTCTGAGGGTGTTACATAGAGCTAGTGGCGACAAAGTGGTCGCCTTCATGGCAGCAAGATCAAGCCTCTGAGGAGACAAAACTGTATCGTGTGGATCAACAGCAATGTCCAAGGCAGCAGCAATACGAGTAGCAATAATTCCCCCATAAATGGGTCCTTTAGTAGCTAAGCGACGAGCAATGAGAGAACCAAGATTGTACTTATCCTCATTGTTGAGTGCAGCATCTAAGAAGGCCAATTGATAGTTGGAAATATTACTAATGTTCTCCCTAACAAGAACACTGGTGGCAAGATAGTAGGCAAAGTACCTGATGGCTGGAAGTTGAATATTCTTTACCTTTCCTCGTTGAGATCTGCGGTCATCATCATTGGTTATTCCTCGGTAAAGCTCCAACAAATCAGCAGGAAGAGCTGGAATCTTCTTTGATAACCCATCTGTACCAAGTCCCAGGGCCTTGCAAAATTTCTTCAAAGTCATAGAATGAGCCCTGCCATAAATTTTGAAAGACACAGAGGGCTTGAACATGCTGTTAGTAAAGGAGAAACTCTCCACAAATGTTTTAGTAAGCAAAGCATATTGTGCACTCTCATCCTGCATGTAACTTGTTAGACCAGCTCCTTGTACCAAAGCCATAAATTCGTTAAGAATCCTAGCAGCTCGCAAGAAAGTTTGGCAAGGAAAGGTGGAGGGGTGCGCATCCCCTTCATCTCCCTCGTCACCAAATCGCGGAGTGATGAGATCCTCATTGTATGAGGGTCTAGTACTACTAGATGGCCTTGGAAGCCTTGCCCTTCTAGGTGCATCACTCTCAAATATATCACCAAATGTGTGGTGGTCCATGACTTCACTTTTCTGACATTTTAAACAACCATCAAACCAAGTGATTTCTAAGTTGATAAATGATGAGAAACTACTATAGGAACTTGCTAAAGGACTACACATGCATCAAAACAAAGTTTCTAGGAATAGAAAAAGCATGCAAGCTCAAACAACCTATCACCTATAGCAGCAAAATACTCAAGATACAATCTACCAATCACAAATCTAATTGGACAAGTGGAGGAGGCACATACCAAGGAACAATCCCTCCAAAAATCAGCACTTGATATGGGATGAACAAGGAGATCGAAAATCACGAGCAAGAACAGCAAGAACTCGAGCTTGAGAAAGTTTTCCGGTGTTTTTCGGGAGAGAGAAAGAAGATGGCTTTGAGGAGGCAGCCTGGAGGGGCCCAGGTGGGCCCCCCAGGCGCCACCACCTGGTAGGCCGCGCCTACCACAGGTGTGGTGGCCTGGGGTGGCCCCCTAGGTCACTTCAGGTGTCTCTCTGCTCCTTTTTCGAGGAAAAAAATATTTTGAATTTTCTGGGATTTTTTGGAAACTTTATTTTTGGCCAATTTTCAGGGCATGAAAATTGATTTTCTCGCAGAAACAGTTTTTTCAGAAGAAGCAAAAGCAAACCAAAAGCCAAACTACAGGAGCTCTAAGAAACTCAAACAAGCAAACAACTAGCAAAACTAAAGCTAAAACAAAGACTAGGAAGGAGAAGAGTAAAAGAAAGCAAGTATAACCACAATGGAAACATTATTTTGTTCATTAAAATACTTTTGTTAACAAGATGATCAAGTCTTGTTACCAAAACAATCTTGTATTAAACAAAACTTTGCAATCCACAAGGTGATTATGTTATCTCATACTTAATAGCAATGGTCCCAATCATAATAGTTTCAAAATTTTCTTGTGGAATGGGACAATATATTTCTCCAACCTTGATGCTCTCAATATTTTCAATGGAATTCAGGCAATAGCTCTTAACAACCTTCTTGGGGAAATAGATAGTGTGTTCTTTGTCATTAATATTGAATGTTACTTTTCCTTGATTGCAATTGATGACAATACTCGCAATATTAAGAAAAGGTCTCCCAAGAATAATAGACATACTATCATCTTTAGGCATTTCAAGCACAACAAAATCAGTTAAAACCATGCAATTATGAGCAACTTGAACAGGAACATCCTCACATATACCAACAGGAATAGTAGTTGACTTATCAGCCATTTGCAAAGATATATCAGTTGGTATCAACTTTTCCAGCTGGAGTCTCTTGTAGAGAGAAAAAGGCATAACACTAACTCCAGCTCCCAAATCACATAAAGAAGTTCTAACATAATTATTCTTAATGGAGCAAGGAATAGTTGGTATACCTAGATCACCAAGTTTCTTTGGAACCTTACCATTGAAGGAGTAATTAGCAAGCAAAGTAGAAATCTCCTCATTAGGAATCTTCCTTTTATTAGAGACAATATCTTTCATATACTTTGAATAAGGAGGCAACTTAATAGCATCAGTCAAAGGAATTTGCAAGAATAAAGGTTTCATAAACTCACAAAACTTGTTGTAGTGTTCCTCCTACTTTGACTTGTGTTTCTTACCTGGAAAAGGCATAGGTTTCTGCACCCAAGGTTCTCTCTCTTTACCATGTTTATTAGCAATAAAATCTTCCTTTGTGTACCTAGTGTTCTTAGTGTGCTTATCAGGTTCTTCCTCACCTTCCACCTTATCAGGAGACTCATTTTTATCATTACCACTCTCAGTTTCAGCACAAAGACAGATATACTATTAGTATCTACAGCAGGTTCAAGTGGTTCCTCAACTACCTTATGTTTATTTTTCTTTCTCTTACGAGGACTACCACTATCTTCACCTTGTTGAGAATCCTGCTCTATTATTTTAGGGTGTCCTTCAGGATATAAAGGATCTTGAGTAGTTATACCACTCCTAGTTCTAATTCCATAAGCATATTTATCTCCTGAAGCATTAACTAGCATATCCTTTTGTACCATAGCAAGTTGATCAAGTTGAGTTTGAACCATTTGAAAGTGTTTACAAAGCATTTTAATATCATTAGAAGTTCTTTCCACAATATCTTTCAACTCATGGATAGCTCTAGAGTTTTCCAACAAATGGTCCTGAACTTGTTTATTAAAATACCTTCGTTTAACAACAAATGTGTCAAGTTCCTCTAAACATTGACATGAGGCTTACCATAAGGAATATCACCTTCATCAAAGTGTTGGAGAGAGTGTACCTCAATAGTTGATGAGTGGGGAATTGGCTTACATAATTCTTCTATAGGAGGTAGATTCTTCACATCTTCAGCTCTAATACCTTTCTCCTTTAGACACTTCTTAGCTTCCTTCATCACTTCATCATTTAATACAATAACTCCCCTCTTCTTTGTTATTGGTTCTGGAATTGGTTCAGCAACAACTAGTTCAGGAGTAATAGGCTCAGGTGTATTCAGCTCAGTTGAAGTCCAATCATCATAATTCTTGCTTATCTTGGTCATTAATTCTTCAGCATCTGTAGGAGTCCTTTTCCTAAAAACACAATCAGCAAAGCTATCTAGGTATGTCCTAGAATCATCAGTTAGTCAAATATAATAAATATCAAGAAGCTCATTCTTAGGTAATGGACATCCAGGATGTGCATGAATCAAGGCACAGAACCTTGTCCATGACTAAGGCAATTTCTCTGCTTCTCTCTGTTTAAAATCAAAAGGTCTCTACAAAGCAGCATGTCAAGCACTGGGAGGAAAATATTTCTGGAAGAAAGAAGCAATCAAGCAATCAGGGCTATCAATGGAACCAGGAGGTAATCTATTAAACCAAGCCCTAGCTTCTCCTTTTAGTGAAAAAGGGAAGATCTTAGTAACAAAGTACTTGCGCATCTTAAAATCATCAGAGAACAAATCACTCATAGTAGAAAGCTCATTCATATGAGCCACAACACTCTCATTTTCAGTCCCACAAAAAGGTTCTTTCTCAACAATATCTAAATAAGATAAATCAAGGGAGAAATCATAATCTTCATCTTTAATATCTATGGGAGAGGTGGCAAACTTAGGATCAAAGGACATCTTAGGCATAATAGTACGTCTATCAAGGAGACTCTTAATAGCACTAGTACCATGTGTGTTTTGGCACTCTTCAACAAAATGATCAGTGAACTCAATGTAACCATCATTAATATCATAACTCTCACTAGCAGCTGAGCTAACAGGTGTAACAGTGTATTCACTAGGAGTTTCGGTATTTCCTAGACTAGCCATAGTAGCATCTAGAAAAGGACCTAATGAACCACTCGCATCAATCATAGTAGAAGTAACATCATGAGCATCAAAAGCAGTTTTAGACTCAGCAGTAGTAGCAGTGTGTGTAGCATGTGTATGTGGTGGTGGTGTGACAAGCTTACTTATAACAAACGATGAATCAAGATTAGAAGAGGTGTTTAGGACTGTACCTCTTCTTGTAGTGGATGGGGTAAAATAGGGAACTTTCCATCACGAGACTTCCCCATGATGAAAGGAGTAGCAGTGAACAATAGTAGATCCAAGTGAACTTATAAATAAAGCTATGCTGCCCGGCAACGACGCCAGAAAATAGTCTTGATGACCCACAAGTATAGGGGATCACAACAGTCTTCGCGGGTAGTATTACCCAATTTATTGATTCGACACAAGGGGAGCCAAAGAATACTAGCAAGCCTTAACAACTGAGTTGTCAGTTCAGCTGCACCTGGAAATAGTTCTTTCTCACAGAAGTTTATCAGTAGCAACAGTTTGTAGTAGCAACAACAAAGCAACATCAATAGTGAAACAGAAACAATAGTAACAGTAAGTATAACAGTAGGATTTGAGTGCGGTAGGCATAGGGATGGATGGACGGGCGTTGCATGGATGAGTCTAAACATGTAACTTCAAGGTCTATGGCATTGCAGATAAATAATAACAATCATCCAAGTACTAAACAATCATAGGCATGTGCTCCAAATATAGTCATACGTGCTTGCAATGAGAACTTGCACAACATCTTTTGTCTAGCCAGCCCGTGGCAGCGGGCCCTCTAGGGAACTACTAGCAATTAAGGTTCTCCTTTTAATAAAGCACCGGATAAAAGCATTAACACTCCATGAACACATGTGATCCTCACACCACAGCCATCCCCTCCGGTTGTCCCAGTTATTTTCACTTTGGGGCCTTTGGATCCGGACAATGATATGTGTACACAACTTGCAGATAAGATCACAAACAATACTATCATAATGATTCAATAATAAGTTCATATCTGAGATCATGGCACTCGGGCCCTAGTGACAAGCATTAAGCACAACAAGTTGCAACAAAGTCAAATAGCACTTATAGAGATACTAGGCACTATGACCTAACAGATCTTATTCGATTACATGATAGAACTCATCCAATCCCTACCATCCCCAAGCCTACAGCGGGGGATTACTCAATCATGGAAGAGGGAAACATCAGTGGTTGATGGAGATGCATTGGTGATGATGATGGCGATGATCCTCTCCAAATTCCCTGTCTCGGCAGGGTGCCAGAACGGAGTTTCTGGATCCGAATCTTGGTTTCTGGTGGCAGCGGCGTGGCGGAACTCTTTCTGAAAAACTATTGAACCCCCCTCGGTTTTTAGGTCGAAAGGCAACTTATAGGCTTAGAGGGAGGCCGAGGGGGTGCCTGGGGTGGCTGCACCCCCTCTAGGCGCGGCCAGTGGTGGGCGCCTAGGGTGGGTGTGGGCCCCCCAGGCCTCCTCTCCGTCTCCCCTTCTGGCTCCGTGGATCTTCTGGTGAAATATAATTTTTGGCATATTTTTCGGGATTTTTCCTGATAGTTGATTTTCTGCACAAAAACAAGACACCAAGGTAATTCTGCTGAAAACTGCGTCAGTCTGTGTTAGTTGTATCCAAATCACACAAGTTTAGAGAAGAAACAATAGCAAAGTGTTCGAGAAAGTAGATACGTTTGGACGTATCATATACATGAAATCTCAAAGTAGGAGATACAACCATCTAGATACTACATGGACCCATAGTCCAAGGTGGAACTACTCACGCATCGTACCGGAGAGAAGGCCTCCGGGATGATCTCCCCTCCGACAGGGTGCCGGGAAGAACTTCATATCCACCCTGATCTAGGGACGACAGTGGCGGCGGCTACATAAGGTTTTGCGGATATTTGATTGGGTACTTAGGGTTTTTGCATCGGGGGCTTCTTATAGGCGAAGAGGGAGGCCGAGGAGTCGGCCAGGGGCCCCACACCCTACCTAGGCGCGGGGCAGGGCCCACCCGCGCCTAGGGGGGTATGGGTGCCCTAGCCCGCTTCTCCGGCTCCCCTCTGTACTTCTTGTTCCCCATGAAGAGTAATTGACTTTGACCTTTGTCCCGTCCAATTCCGAGAATATTTCTTTACTAACTTTTCTGGAACCAAAAACAGCAGAAAACAGGCGACTGGCACTGTGGAAACTTGTTAATAGGTTAGTATCAGAAAACATGTAAAAAGCACCTCAAAGTGTAGACAAAGCAAAGTAGATACTAAACAAGCATGCATCATCAAAAGTTATACATACGTTTCCAACGTATCAAGCATCCCCAAGCTTAACTCTTGCTCGTCCTCGAGTAGGTAAGTGATAATAGAATAATTTTTTAGGTGACATGCACCCTCACAATGAAGATCTAACCATTTGCAAGCATTGAAAGCTGGGATCAAAGAACTCTAAACATGTGCATGAAAGATGGAGTTCTAACAATAGGACATAGTAACTATGCATGCAACATGACAAGCTACAAACAAAGATCATGAATAACATGCGTTGAAAAACGTTTGTTTGTTTCACATACATAAAATATAGCATAGTGGCAATCAGCTTGTCCCTCATAGAGTAGCAAATAGATGCATAGGACACCTTCAAAGTTCACAAGGGTGACTAGAAACAAGTAGCACAAGAGCAAGTAATATCACAATATGCATCAATCAATAAGCTTTGGAACACTGCACACAGAATGACAACTATGCTCTCTTAATGGTGCCTAAAGGTAGAAGGTGGAGACTCAATAGTGGTGGAAGAAAAGCCTTTTATAAAGGAAGCAGGGATTTCAAGTTTCAAAAAGAGCTTCCAAAAAGTATGGTACTTGTTAGCTTTCAGCCCTCATTGCCCCTATCATAAGCATCTTGAAGTGATTAAGGTTAAAGTGAACAAAGATGGAGTATATACTTGACGAAGTATAAGTTGGCAATCTCAAGTCCCTTGAATACGAGGGCCACACCTCATGCTACTCAACTTTAGTCACCTATAAGTTCTTGTCATTGTAAGTATTTGCATATCATTGAGAACCTCCAATGGTGTACCCATTGCACATGGTACATGAGCATTCCCATAACCAAAATGACAAGGCAAGCAGAACATGAGCATCTTATCAATCTTCTTATTTACCATGGCAATATGGTAATTTTTTTCTCTCTTTCCTATTTTCTCAATGTGTCTCTTTTTTATAAGAAGAATGCTTCATAGATGTCACTATGGTGATGCTGCAAGTTTCCACCATGATTAGGCATGGCTTAGGCTAGCGGCCCAGGCGTTTCTCTAACACAGGATACAAACTCCATGGACTTACAAGTTCCCTCTTTATTTCACACCGGTGACATCCATAGACAAAAGAGAATGATATCAACTGAGTACAAAGTACAAGTGCAATGTTGAAAACGTTCCCCATGACAGCACGGTTCTGCTAATTCCAACGTATAAGTGCAAGCATATACAACATATAAGACACAATGGTTCAAGTTTATTAGGGGCAAAGGATATAAAGTGTGCCATCAAGTTTGTGAGGGATTTAATCACTAAGTTTTCACATAACAAAATAGTTTTTAATTGGAAGATAGCTGAAAACAAGAATATACTTAGAATGGTGTAACACACCATGCATAGGAGTTTATAGTGGACACTTTGTAATAACTTGGTTTCTTGGGAGTTGGAAGCATGAGTAGAACTTACTCACACAAGTGGAGGCTAGCAAAAGTGTAGCATCCCAATTGTCTAACAATTGCAATGCTACTAGCCTAGTCTATATAAATGCTACTTCCTATATATAATTGTTGCATCATAATTATATCATGCTCATGTCATCATGCCACCTTGCATTTGAGCATCATATAAAACCCTTTTTGGTTTGGTTCTTCTCTCATATGCATTGTTAATTGTATTTGCCTCTTGATATTGTATTTGGTTATTGATATATTGTTTAATGCCCAAGTTGAGTTGGGGGCATATCTTTTATTCCACTCCACCACCCTTTCTTTCACCACCTTATAATTCCACCATCCCTTTATCCATGAGCTTGTATTTTATTTTATTTTGGTATTTAATCTAGCTCATGGGAGATAGGGTGGACCCAATTCTACCAATTCTTTTGCTTGGCCTTATTCCACATTCTGGAATGCATATGTATAAATGCCATGGATCCTTATTTTGTTTTCACAAGATAAAACCTAGCATTAATGTCTATGCATGGGCCATGCAACCATAACCCTTGGCCTTCTCCTCTTTGTTTTGTTTTATTTTGGGTTTGAGCTTTACTTTTAAATTCAAACTACATGTTTCCTTGTTTTTGAATCTCTTTAACCATATCATAAACCTACCTCTTTGGTTGGGCTAAACCAAACCATCTCTAACCCTAAATCCCCTCTCTAGCTAACCCTAGTTCTAATCCACCCTCACACCAAACCTCATCTCACCCCCTCTATCCAAAACCCTACCCCATGATCTACCCCCTCCATGCCGAAGCATCAACCCAAGCCCTAACCGAGCTACCCCTCTAAACCCTATCAAACCAAGCCCTAAGCCACCTCCCTCTCTCTCTCTTTCTCTCTATACCATGGGAACCACATAACCCTAACCCGAGGCCACCCTCTAACCTCAACCGAGCTAGCCCCTCCCTCTCCTCTCTTCCTCACGCCGGCCCCACCCTGCAGCCTCTCTGCCCTCCCCTGGTCCCTCTCTTTCCCTCTCTTTAGCTAAAGCACAAGAGAGGAGGGAGAAGGAAGCCCCACCCGAGCCCTCTTTTGCACCTCATCAAACCATGTGATCCTTCCCCTCTCTTCTTTCTGTAGCACCAGCTCCCCCACGTGCCTACTCCTCAACCAGATCGAGATCTAGGAAAGACCCAGACCCCTCTCCTTCCTCCCCACAACCTCCTGGCCATGGCCATGGTTTCTCTAAACCCTAGCTCCGACCTGCCTTGCTAGCCGACGATCCCAAGCGCGCCAAGCTGTACAAGGAGCACGAGGAGCGTTGTCCACTTCATCTACCTCACCCTGCACCGGCCACGCCTCGCCGGAGTCCTCGGAGGCTCTCCGGACACGCCGCAGCCACGGGATCCGAAGCTCGCGGAACCCCAGCCTCTGCTCCGATCCGATCCACCTCTCGCTCCAGCGACGTCACGGGCGACCCCCTGGTGAGCCTCTCAAGCTCCTAGACATGCCCGTCCTCCTCCTAGCGGCCCAGACGCGCCGGACGTTCCGTCGAGCGAGCTCCGTGCGTCGCCGCCGCGAGGTCCGTCGTGTCTGCAGCAGTTACCGCAGCATCCGTCCGCCCTGTTCCTCACCCTGCCCCGCGCGCTGTAGCCCTCCTCCGTGCTAGATCTCTGAACGAAAGTTGTAGATCCCAGTACTATCTTCGTTTTTCGTTTTTGGGTCGACGCGTTTCGTCCAGCGTACACGTCGCCATCGTCGCCGGAAGACGCCAGTCTCTCGCCGCCGGCAGCACCGCGTCCGTCAGAGTCAGCAGCAGCCGCTGGCCGTTTTACACTTGACCCCCTCCCTTTTTTCCCGCCTCAACCCGCAGCCCTTCTGGCCCACCTGCCAGCTCCTGCGGAAGTTCTGTAGAAAGGTACCTCGGCTTCCGCTTTTTCCCACCCGCGCTCCCCGGATCTGCCGCGTGGCAAGCCCTGGCTGGGTCGCGCGCGCGGTGGACCCGCTGGACGCCGGTCCCATCTGTCATCCGCACCGGCTAGCCCACCCCGCGGTGACAAAAGTTCCCAACCAAACCGCTGCGTCAGCAAGCGCTGAGTCAACGCAGGCCCCACTTGTCACTGTCTGTGGCTAGCTCTGTGTGAGTAGCAAAAGGTTTTTCTGTTTTCTGTTTTAAATTAAACTTTTCAAATTTGTTTTAAATTCAAATTCAAATCTATTTTCAAATATCTTTTAAAATACAATTCCAAATTAAACATGTTATATATGTTTTTGAATCAGAAAAATGTGAGGATTTCAAATATGCCCTTTAAAATATATTTTGAACACTTTAAATTTCGAGTTGACCAAAATTACAAATAAAATGCCCTTTGTCTTAATTAATTAATAACTTTTGTTTTATAACTCCGAATTTGACAAATGATATGTCTAAATCGATCAGCGCGACGAGACCTTTCTGTTTATGCATTCCATGTTCTGACTTGCAGCATGCATCATATAAATATAAAGTATACAGCAACTTATTGAAGTATAAAATGTGACCAAAACTTAATAAAATGCTTATTTCTTGTATTCCACTCCTCACCCATGCCATGCTACTTTAATGCCATGAAAATTGTGCATCATTCATCATGGCATGATTGTTTGCTTGTCGCATTTTATTCATATGCTTGTGCACTTTATTTATGTTGGCCCTTGTTTGTTTGGTTCTTCTTTGAATAGACGCTGAGCAGGGGATATATCAAGAAACCCAGGAGCACTACCCAGATCTTCTCTCGCTTCAACTGAGCTGCCAGGCAAGCACTACCACATGCTTGCATACATATAGTACCTATTGCCTCTATCTTATTCTTGCATCATTGAGTCGCGATCGCATTAAACTGAATCCCAAGTACTGCATAGCCTTTACTTTTAAACCCCACCGAAGCTTGTTCCTCCATCCCATGAGCCATTACTACAGGAGTTGTTTGAGCCATGCGAGTCGTAGAACAGCATGTGTAGGGTATGTGAGTGTCTGATGGATAACGAGGTACCTATACAACTTAACCTGAGTAGTTATGGGATAACTAATGAAAGTGGCACCGGTGAGAATAATCTGCTATTTGGTTTTTCATGCTCACTTGTGTCCCGTAGGACCCCAAGTACTTGATTCCTGTTCCTTGAATATTCGCGCTATCCACATCCGGGAGGCTTATGGGACCCCCCTGAGCCAGAGCTTGATTCATTCTTATTTCTTGGGGCCACAAAGTAGTTTGGGGCTTTATTACTATCATGTACTTATGCCATGCTTTACCGCTTAATTTAAGATTGTGCGAGGAATGCACCTGTACTGTTTAGGTAAGCGGAGTGTTTTCGCGGTATCGACAAGCCCAGTCACACTTTTGGGTTCCCAGTCGTTTACAGCCATTGACGCAAACCTTGAGTCCGTCTCGGAGCCGGCCAACTTCGTCGCGGGTAGCTTAATGGGGTGTCCCCCTAAAATATTTCTGAATCCTGTGATTGCTTTGTCGTGAATGCCTCGTTGGGTTTTGATTTGGTTTTTCCGAGGTTGATCGAGTGTGTGTTGCTATTTGTGCACCCCTGCAGGGTAAAACTTTCTGAAAGCCGTGTCCGCGGTTATGGACGACTTGGAGCACAGTTTCTCGATCATAGACAAGTATAACTAAAGTACCGCTTTTAATTTGACTAAGTAACTGACTAGTAAATAGTGCAACACTCATGGAATGGATAATAAAACTGCCAACGGATGGGGGGGTGTTCGTCCGCTTCCTCGTTGGTAAGCGAGGAGGAGGATGGATCTGTTAATATTACTGTTATAACTGTTGTTATTAATTCACGGACATCCGTCTATCTTTGGTTAGGCGGATGGTTAGCGAGTATCTATAGAATTGTTAGGGTTTATCTTTTGCTGCAATTGCGTCACCCCAG
Source organism: Avena atlantica (assembly GCA_910589765.1). NCBI lineage: Eukaryota > Viridiplantae > Streptophyta > Magnoliopsida > Poales > Poaceae > Avena > Avena atlantica. Next base: position 8,264,118 of record OU342734.1, on the reverse strand, counting down.
GTTGTGTCCCCTTTAGAGGCATAAAGACTTGCTGAGTACCCCTAGGGTCTCACACGATAAATTATCTGATTCAGATGAACAGGTACACTCACAAGATGGATACTGGGTGGAGGAGACGGACGATGTGGGCAACGATCATTCGGTGTAGAGATTCCGGGAACGGGGATCCGTGAGATCTGTGGGCGGGATGTGTTTATTTATGGGGCATCTTATGCCGATTTGCTTCTTATCCGTACTCGGATCTTGTTTTCCACTTCCGCCTGATACTCTGATGTTTGATGTATGAGGAGATATCCTAAACTATATATCTATCTAGGATATTTGGATCTTGCCGTATGGCGTTGCAATATTTCTATTTCTTTTAGATGGAATGGCTCTAAGGACTGTTGTATGGTGGCTTGCATACATACTCATTTGTGTATGTAGTTGATCCCTTCGCCTGCCGATTACGCCGCCCGTTCTTGTCCCGATGTTTGGAAATGGTTAGGACGGCCGAAAGGTCTACCTGTGAGTGGCATTTGGGCCCCACCGTACTCTTTTAACCATTTCCGCTGATCCGGGCTTGTAACTAGGAGCGTAATTCACCGAGGTAGTTACAATTGGTATCAGAGCCATCCCGCCCTTCAGGGTCTCAGCCAAATGGTCGTTGTCAGTCTAGCAAATATTTTTGGTAGCTATGTATACTAGGGAAAAACAAAACGCGAGAGTAGGACTGCTTCCATTTTTCTTCTTAACCACCCACCCTTTTCTGGTAAGGAAGTGTAACGTTTTCAATCCTCTTCTTAAAATTCAAACTAGGATTCACGTGTTCTGGGTTTCCGTAGTACCATAGAATGTGTGTGTGTGTGTGTAATTCCTTGTCTATCTGTTGTATCCAACATGTTATCTTTATCTGCCTTTGGTTATCAACTGTTGGTACATTCCATACTGACAGGCTTTTGAATACCGGCGCGATCTATCTGACTCCTTGTTAACCGGTGCCATCTTCTTAAGGGTGTCCTTCCTTCTAGCAACTCCACATTCTGTGAGACCATCAGTTGCTAATCTCTACCTGATAAGTGATTTTGCACATCTATTGGTATTTTAATGCCGAAAAATGCGGAAAAAATTTCTTTGATACATCTGTGCTTCCACACTCCTTTTCAGTCGTGTGTGAAACATTATCTATCTCCCTTTTATCAGCATGTCCATGCTAACTCATTCTTTTGTCACCGGCGCTTAATCCTAGAGTTTCATTTCATCTCCAATTCTCTTGGGCTAATTACATAACATGTGTCGATCTGATGCTGGTGATTGTGTAACATCCCTAAATTCATATTCCAAAACTCATTCATATCATCTAAGCATTCATCATCATTTAGGGTTCTCCTCAAAAAAACAGAAGCTTGTGCTATGATTTCATGTGAGTAAAATTCACTCATTAGGTCATCACCTTTTGAAACTTAAAAGGTTAAGGAACTTGTTTCCTTGCCCCACTATTGAAAAGATTAGGTGTAAAGGTTTAACCAAAATTTTCAAGTTAGAAATAATTTCAAAACCTCTGTTTCAAACAGTTGCAAATTAGTGCAAAATCTCTGTTTGTTTGAAAACCAAGTCTGACCAAACCTTTAAAAGATAACCCCATGAGCTTTGACTTATTTCTAAGACCAATTCACCCCTGCAAAACCCCAGGAGAATTTGAATTCAAATTGTATTTGAAACCATTTGAAAACATAACCAGAAAATCGAATTAGAAAAGAAAAAGGACTAGACAAAGGAAAAAGGCCGAGCGCCAGGTTTCTGGCCCAACAGAGGATCGAGCCCAACTAGCCCACCCGGGGAATTCATTTTATTTTCTCACGCGCGAACGCACACAGCCAGTCGCTGACAAACAGACCCCACCCCCATTTCGCACACATCGCTGACAAGCGGGCCCTGGCCATGCTGTCATCGTCTTCCCCAAACCCCGCCCGCGACCACGTCGCAGCTGCAGTGACTGCCGGTGATGGCGCGGCTTAATTGGGCAGTTAAACACAGGCGTTTCCTATCGAGGCACCGGCTATAAGATCCCCACACCCCCACGATCATTTTCCCCCAGTCAATCTCATACTCACGCCACCAGGCTGCCCACGACTCGCTCGAGACCGCCGCAGACAGAGCCAACTCCGGTGACCGATTCAGGTGAGCCCCGTGCGCCCCTTCCCCTTTGGATTGTTCGAGACACTTAGTAATACTATTGCGCACCTTCTAACCACAACAGAGCATCCTGTACTGCCCCAGGTCGCCGTGTTTGCTTGACGCCGTAAGCACCCGACGACCACCCCAACTCCGGCGAGCAATCTCAGTAAGTCCCGAGCGCCCCTTGTTTTCTTATTCACCCGAGCGTGTTCGCAATTGTCCTGCGCATCTCCTAAACCCATTGGTTCGTGTTAGGGCGACGCAGAACCTCGGCAACGACTCCGACAACACCCACCCGACGCCAGACGCAACTCCGACGAGATCTAGAGCCCATCTCCGAGCGCCCCTCCGCAAGCCAGTACCACGACGAGCTTCAGCAGCCTCCGGCGAACCTGGTAAGACCCCTCTCCCTCTCGCGGACTATGTAGAACGCCGGCGCCGCCGTAGTCAGACGCGCCTCCGCTAGTCAACGTCGCCAGTGCCGCCCGTTCGTGGCTTGATGGTTTGGACCGTTGGATCTGCATCGTAGGGCTAGGATAGATCTGAGCCGAAGAGGTACGCGCGCGTCTGGATCGTTAGATCTAAGTTAGATCCTACGGCCTGCGACTGCCGATCCGTGCGAAGCGGTACGCACCAGTAACGTTGCGACGCGTGGCAGGGTTTAATTCAAAAACAGAATTTAAAACCAGATTTTGATCCAAACTTTAAACTGCTATAACTTTTGAATGCCACGTTAGATTTTTACAAATTTTATACCGTTGGATTCAGTGAAACCAGACCTTTCTGAATGTCCAATTTGTTTAACAAATAGTAACCATTAAAATGACTTTATTTGTGGAATCATTTTTAAAGCTATTTTGACTATAGATTTGTTTTGATAATTAGTTTTAATGTTAAATAAGTTTGTTATGGTAAATTTTGTGTCCTGTTATGTGTCAGTATCATGCACATGCTTGGTAAAATTTTCAAAATCACCACTTAGTAAAATTCTTGCATGCATGCATTCATATTATTTTTGATTGAATAAATTGTGTGAAATTGAATGCTATAATTTTTCTTGTAGATTTTGCTAGTGATTGTGATTGTGAATAGTGCTACTCTCCCCACTACCAACGCAAGTGATATTTTCATGAATATTTCCATCCTATGTTTTGAACTAGCATTAGATTTTGCTAAGTATTGCATGCTACTTTTGTCAAATAATATGTTGGGAAATCCTATGTAAAGTAGAATAGTAGAATTGCTAGGGAATTTTCCTAAGTTAAGTTATCACAAATGCTTAGCCTAGCTACTTAGCAAACAAGGGTGGTGAACAACTATACTTTTCATGATGAAAATATTTCTAAGTCAAGAGACTTATGCTTTTCTAATAAAACAACTAAGTCAAATGAACCTCCTGGGTGGAATGGAAAGAATGGGTTATGTTGAGTGGTTACACAAGGTCATGGACTTGGGTTGTGTATCTCACTTGTGGTATGCCACCCAGGCACAAAGGGATTTGGAGGCCAAGTGTTGAGAAAGCTTACAGTGCAACCACTTGGCAATATGGGCTCTGCCTTGATCACATAGGTTGCTAGAACTTAGTCTTTTGGACAGTTGGTGGTAGATGGGATGATAGGTTGGAACGCGTCCAATTGACTAAGGAAAGGCTTCTGAAAGGTCCTGTCTTGGGAAACCAAGTCTGGTGGGGAAAGTGCACAACCTCTGCAGATGGAAAAACCTAAGTACTTAGCCTAGTCCAAGGCAATGGACACTTTTGAGCATCAAGACATGGAAGCTACAAGAATCTCATCACTCCAACTTCTAAGTAAAAATTTGAGGGTGAACAAGGGTGAAGGACCCCAATGTCTATTGGAGGTTTCTTGGGAAGTTTTTGACAAAGAAAACTTAGTGATTTCAACTAATAGGTAAAACCTATTTTCAAGCAAAGCAAGCCAAGCTACACTTAGCCAAATGCATATAGTAATATAGTCCACTTAAAATATACTAAGGTATCACTTGCCAATACTATTCCAAAGTATTGACCCTCTGTGGCTGTAACTTGTGATGTTGCAGGTTACTCCGATGATGAGTAGGAGTCATGAGTCTACACTCAACATGCTTGCCTGTGGCACATGAAGATGAAGACTTATGTTTATTTACTTATTCCTTAAAACTCTTGTATTAGGCCAATGGCCCTGAGTTGTAAAAGACTATGTTTTATCTCTGGAATGAATGTAATAAACGACCTTTGTATCTGTGTACTTCATCTTAAACTGTGGATGCTAGCATTGATCCAGGGACTAGCATTGCAATCACAGGGATCCTTTTCCTTTATAAAGGAGGGGTTTAACAGATGGTATCAGAGCACTGTGTTGCCTGTAGGATTATGACCCTAGGATTGGAAAACCACTAAGGAAAAAGTTTTCAACTACTTCTACACTTGTCTATTCTTCTCGTAAAACTTTTCTAATCTCTTTCAACATCCTTTGTAGATGAACTCCATCAACGAAGCCGTGAAGAAAGGACCACTCATGACCATGACCTTGGAGTGTGAAACTGAGTTTCCCAATATTCTCAAGGACCTCATGGTGGCAATGGAAGCACATGGTGCAGCTGTGTACAAGGGCTTTCCAGTGATGGATGAAGGAGTGGAGTATTGGTGGGTACAACTTCACTTGTACAAAAACAAGGAAGACAACCACAAAGAAAGGGGATTCTGCATGTACACCAACACTACAATGCACACCACATTCTTTGAGTCAGCCAGGGATGCAGCTTGGAGGACTATCAAAGAACTAAGTGCTAGAGTCAAGTGCAGAATGCTCAACCTCCAAAAGGACTTAGAGAAAGAGAAGGAACTTACTCAAGAGTTGGAAGCCACCAACCAAGAGTTAAGGGGAGATATAATAGACTTAGGGATGGAATCATGTGAACAAGATAGGTGGATTGCTTCTAGGAACATTGTAATGGCCACCAGATCCAGTGAAATAGGATTGTGAGTACACTTCGTTAGTTGGACCACCATCTATCATCTTACTTTCCAAAAATGATACCTTAAATAAGTATGGACCTTAATTGATGTAATGGATTTATGTATGCATGACTTGTGTGATGTTGTGTTCCATGGATATGTATGAATGCTTGCCTTGTTTTATCTTAAATTGTGTTGTTCTAACTTTTTAAATCTTATAAATAGATGCCTATTACCATCAGCACCGTTGAGGAGCTCCAGGTTACCCGTTTTGGTCCCCGTATCATTGAGCTTACCACTTTGCTCGATCTCCCTCTTCCCACCATCACGGTGTACCCACTCACCAAGTTCGAGAGGAAGGACCTCTGGGGCTTCAAGGTGAACCAGCCAGGACGCCTGACTGAACCAACTACAGAGGCCATCGTCTTCAAGCTGATGCACGACGACAGGGAGAGAGGCATGGAGGTAGTCATGCAGGACCTGATAGGACGTCTGTTAGGCCGTCACTCCCGACAGGTTAGGGGCACTCACTTCCACGTCTTTGGAAGGCGTGATGTTGATGGAGAGTCCATCGACTTTGAGGACGACTCGAGGGACGCGGCAGAACCGATACGTCTCTACCTCCAGGACTTAGAGACTCTTCTCAGGCACGTGGACACGGATAGGACGAACGTCATGCTTGGCAATGACGAACTTCAGATGCAGCTTCGCGAGAAGGACAAGCTTTTTGCGCAGCAGGATGAGATGATCAAGGAAATGGAGACAAAGTTCGAGGCCCAGGACCGCAAGTTCAAGAGTCAGGAGAAACGCGTCCAGGATAGGAACAAGAAGATCCGGGACATGACCGAGGAACTGAAGTCCAAGGATTTCGAGCTAGAGCAGCAGCAGATGGTTATTGAGAGGCTACGCTCCCAGAAGAGGGCTCTCAAGGCCAAGGTCGATTCCTTGACCACTACGATTGAGGAGAACAAGACCGCGATGGAGAACGCAGGTCTTACCTTCGTCGAGGAGGAGATTTATGCTGATGAGTAGACTTGACTACTTGTTTACCTTTCGTATTCGTACTTGTTATTTGTGAAACTGTTATTGGACCATCCGACATGTGGATGGCTTGCCACTTGTGTGTTTTATTTTATGAACTTATTATCTGGTTGTTGATTCTTTTTATTCTTGAATTGCATGCTATATGTTTGCGTGTGATGTATGGTATCTCATTCTTATCTATTTGAACAAACCACAGATGCCTCCCCGTCGCGCAAACCCCAACCCCAACAACATCACCCCGGAAATGCAACAAATGATGAATGCGCAAACACAGCTTATGCAAATGATGACGACATTCATTCAAAACCAGAATAACAACAACCCCAACAACAACAACAACCCCAATAACAACAACAACAACCCACCGGGTTTTGATATGCTCACCAGATTTCTGCGATTGAGGCCAGCAAAGTTTTCGGGAACAACTGACCCCATGATGGCCAATGACTGGCTACTTTCCGTGAACAAGGACTTAGTGACCGTGGGCTGCACGGATGCTGAAAAAGTCAGATTCGCGGCACATCTGTTGGAAGGACCAGCCGCCACATGGTGGGACAACTTCCAAATCACCACTCCTATTGATGAGGTGACTTGGGCTATCTTTGAGGATGGTTTTCGCACTGCTCATATCTCATCAGGAATGATGAGTCTGAAAAAGAAGGAGTTTCACAACCTGAAACAGCGCCACCGCAGCGTGGCAGAATACATAGAAGAGTTCAACAATCTGGCGTGCTATGCACCGGATGAGGTTGACACAGATGCCAAAAGAAAGGAAAAATTTCTGGAAGGCTTGAATGATGAGCTGAATCTGCAGTTGTCTGTGGCATATGTTCCAACTTATCAGTCTTTGTGTGACAAGGCTGCTATTTTGGAAAGTAAAATGAAGCAAGTCGAGAGTAGAAAGAGGAAACACTCCGACAAACACAGCTCAGGATCGTCTCACAAACAATCTCACTATGATGACAGTGGCAACTCAGGATCCCATAAACATGGGAAATTCAGCAAGCACAACCACAACCGTCATGACAACAAGCATCACCGCAGTCATGACAAGGACAAGTACAAGAACCACAAGGGTGGACATAAGATCCACTATGGTGGAAATGGGAGTGGAAGTGGAGGCCAACCTCCTAAAAAGGACATCAGTCATGTTGAGTGCTTCAAATGCAAGAAGCTGGGGCATTATGCTAATGAGTGCCCTGAGAAGAAAGTTGAAGGACCTAACAAGCCAAATCCTTTTCAGAAAGGACAGGTTAACCACATCAATGTGGAGGAGGTCTATGAGGAGACTGATGCCGTGGCTGGTAAGTTCAGACTCAATTCAATTTCAGCATTTGTACTCTTTGATACCGGTGCATCTCATTCATTCATATCAAAAGCATTCGTTGAAAGAAATGAGCTACCGGTAGAAACCATTGGGTGTCCTATAAGAGTAAGTTCTCCAGGGGGAGAAATGATAGTAAACTCAGGATGTCATGACTTAGTCATAGAGTTTGGAAAACATAAGTTTCCAGTGAACCTAATAATCCTAAATTCCCAAGGATTGGATGTGATTTTAGGAATGGATTGGATGGCTAAGTATGAGGGAGTACTATATTGTGCCAATCGTACAGTTACACTCACAACCCCAGAAGGAAAAAGAATAAAATTCAGATCCAATTTTGAATCCAAAGGAAGTAAGCTAAATTCTCTTAAGGGGGTTAGCATGGATAGTGTACCAATTGTGTGTGAATATCCGGATGTGTTTCCGGAAGAGTTACCAGGAATGCCACCGGATAGAGATGTGGAGTTTCTGATAGATTTGGTGCCAGGATCAGGACCAATAGCTAAGAGACCGTACAAAATGTCAGTTGATGAACTGAAAGAGCTCAAGAAGCAGCTAGGAGAACAGTTGCAGAAAGGGTTTATTCAACCAAGTTCTTCATCTTGGGGAGCCCCAGTATTGTTCGTGGAGAAGAAGGATAGAACACAAAGATTATGCATTGACTACCGTTCTCTCAACGAGGTAACCATCAAGAACAAATATCCTTTGCCAAGAATCAACGACTTGTTTGATCAGCTAGAAGGAGCATGTGTATTCTCGAAGATTGATCTCCGGTCAGGTTATTTTCAACTCAAGATAAGAGAGCAAGACATACCAAAAACAGCATTCACCACAAGGTATGGGTTGTATGAATATATTGTGATGCCTTTTGGTTTAACCAACGCCCCGGCATACTTCATGAATATGATGAACAAGGTGTTCATGGAATTTCTTGACAAGTTCGTTGTCGTTTTCATCGATGACATCCTGGTCTACTCCAAGAGCAAGGAAGAACATGAAAGACACTTACGCTTGATACTTGAGAAACTGAGGGAACATAAACTTTATGCCAAATTCAGCAAGTGTGAGTTCTGGTTAGAGGAAGTTGGTTTTCTTGGTCATGTTATGACAAAGGATGGTGTGGCAGTTGACCCTGCTAAAGTTTCAGCTGTGATAGAATGGGAATCTCCCAAGAATGTGAAAGAACTTCGTAGTTTCCTTGGCTTAGCAGGTTACTACAGAAGGTTCATTGAAAATTTCTCGAAGGTTGCTAAGCCAATGACAGAATTTTTAAAGAAGGACAAGAAATTTGCTTGGACTGAAGGCTGTGAAGTCAGCTTCCAAGAATTGAAGAAGAGACTTGTAACAGCACCAGTGCTATGTCTGCCAGATTTGGAAAAGGATTTCCAAGTATATTGTGATGTGTCTCATCAAGGTTTGGGTGCCGTACTAATGCAAGATGATAAAGTCATAGCCTATGCTTCGAGACAACTCAAAACTCATGAAGTAAACTACCCTACTCATGATTTGGAATTGGCCTCTGTCGTCCATGCACTCAAAACATGGAGACATTACCTTTTGGGAAAGCGATGTGAAGTGTTCACCGATCACAAGAGTTTGAAGTATATCTTCACCCAGAAGGAAATCAACATGAGACAAAGAAGATGGCTAGAGCTTATCAAGGATTACGACTTAAGTTTGCAATACCACCCCGGTAAAGCAAATATAGTAGCAGATGCTCTAAGTCGTAAGACGTTTGCAAATGGCCTTACCAAAGGTGATTTGCCAGATGACTTGTGTAAGCAATTCAAAGAACTCAGATTGGAAATTGTGCCTGAAGGACATCTCATGTCTTTAGATGTTCAACCCACTTTGTTGGACAAGATCCGAGAAACTCAAAAGACTGTTAAAGAAATTGAAAAGATTAAGGGAAATATTAGTCTAGGGAAAGCTAAGAGTTTCCATATAGACGAACAAGGTACTTTATGGCACGGGAAACGTATATGCGTTCCACAAGACCCGGAGTTGCGGAAACTGATCTTACAAGAAGGTCACAACTCTCTGTATTCTATTCCCCAGGAAACACCAAGATGTACATGGATATGAAAGAAAGATTTTGGTGGAACAATCTAAAAAGGGACATCGCCGAGCATATTGCTTTGTGTGATGTGTGTAGCAGAGTAAAAGCGGAACACCAGAAACCAGCGGGTTTACTTCAACCACTGCCTATTCCTGAATGGAAGTGGGAAAATATTGGTATGGATTTCATTACCGGATTACCAAGGACAAGGTCAGGATATGATTCCATATGGGTAGTAGTGGATCGCCTAACTAAAGTGGCTCATTTTATACCCGTAAAGACAACCTATACAAGTGCCAAGTTAGCAAAAATCTACATGAGCAGAATCGTATGCCTTCACGGTGTGCCTAAGAGTATTGTATCAGATAGAGGAACTCAGTTCACTTCTCACTTTTGGAGACAGCTTCATGAATCTTTGGGAACAAGATTGGAATTCAGCACTGCTTTTCATCCTCAAACTGATGGACAAACAGAAAGAACTAACCAAATTCTTGAAGATATGTTGAGAGCATGTGCCTTAGACTATGGAGCAAGTTGGGATGAAAGTCTGCCTTACGCAGAGTTCTCTTACAATAACAGTCATCAATCTAGTATTGGAATGGCACCATTTGAATTACTCTACGGAAGGAAGTGTACCACCCCATTGTTATGGAATGGTGTGGGAGAAAGAAGTTTATTTGGACCTGATCTAATCAAAGACGCCGAAGAGAAAGTCAAATTGGTTAAGGACAGGTTAAAGATAGCTCAATCCCGACAGAAAAGCTACGCGGATTCTAAGCGTAGAGAAGTCACCTACGAAGTTGGAGATAGAGCTTATCTTAGAGTATCACCACTTCGAGGAGTGAAAAGATTTGGAGTCAAAGCAAAGTTGGCACCAAGACATGTTGGGCCATTCAAGATTCTAAGTCACAAGGGAGAAATTGCATATGAGGTTGAACTGCCTGAATCTCTGTCAGCTGTCCATAATGTGTTTCATGTGAGTCAGCTTAAGAAATGTCACCCAGAGATGGAAGAATCCTCTCTGAAAGATACTATACCATTGGAAGAAGTTCAGCTAGAAAGTGACCTCACCTATGAAGAAAAGCCTGTCAAGATTCTTGAGACCGCAGAAAGAGTCACAAGGACAAACACTATCAAGTTTTGCAAAGTGCAATGGAATCATCACTCCGAAGAGGAAGCAACATGGGAAAGAGAAGATGATCTTCGGAAAGACCACCCTCACCTATTTGCTAGCCAATCCGAATCTCGAGGGCGAGATTCATCTTAAGGGGGTTAGATTTGTAACATCCCTAAATTCATATTCCAAAACTCATTCATATCATCTAAGCATTCATCATAATTTAGGGTTCTCCTCAAAAAAATAGAAGCTTGTGCTATGATTTCATGTGAGTAAAATTCACTCATTAGGTCATCACCTTTTGAAACTTAAAAGGTTAAGGAACTTGTTTGCTTGCCCCACTATCGAAAAGATTAGGTGTAAAGGTTTAACCAAAATTTTCAAGTTAGAAATAATTTCAAAACCTCTATTTCAAACAGTGGCAAATTAGTGCAAAATCTCTATTGTTTGAAAACCAAGTCTGACCAAACCTTTAAAAGATAACCCCATGAGCTTTGACTTATTTCTGAGACCAATTCACCCCTGAAAAACCCCAGGAGAATTTGAATTCAAATTGTATTTGAAACCATTTGAAAACATAACCAGAAAATCGAATTAGAAAAGAAAAAGGACTAGACAAAGGAAAAAGGCCGAGCGCCAGGTTTCTGGCCCAACAGAGGATCGAGCCCAACTAGCCCACCCGGGGAATTCCTTTTCTTTTCTCACGCGCGAACGCACACAGCGAGTCGCTGACAAACAGACCCCACCCCCATTTCGCACACATCGCTGACAAGCGGGCCCTGGCCACGCTATCATCGTCTTCCCCAAACCCCGCCCGCGACCACGTCGCAGCTGCAGTGACTGCCGGTGATGGCGCGGCTTAATTGGGTAGTTAAACACAGGCGTTTCCTGTCGAGGCACCGGCTATAAGATCCCCACACCCCCACGATCATTTTCCCCCAGTCAATCTCACACTCACGCCACCAGGCTGCCCACGACTCGCTCGAGACCGCCGCAGACAGAGCCAACTCCGGTGACCGATTCAGGTGAGCCCCGTGCGCCCCTTCCCCTCTGGATTGTTCGAGACACTTAGTAATCCTCTTGCGCACCTTCTAACCACAACAGAGCATCCTGTACTGCCCCAGGTCGCCGTGTTCGCTTGACGCCGTAAGCACCCGACGACCACCCCAACTCCGGTGAGCAATCTCAGTAAGTCCCGAGTGCCCCTTGTTTTCTTATTCACCCGAGCGTGTTCGCAATTGTCCTGCGCATCTCCTAAACCCATTGGTTCGTGTTAGGGCGACGCAGAACCTCGTCAACGACTCCGACAACACCCACCCGACGCCAGACGCAACTCCGACGAGATCTAGAGCCCATCTCCGAGCGCCCCTCCGCAAGCCAGTACCACGACGAGCTTCAGCAGCCTCCGGCGAACCTGGTAAGACCCCTCTCCCTCTCGCGGACGATGTAGAACGCCGGCGCCGCCGTAGTCAGACGCGCCGCCGCTAGTCAACGTCGCCAGCGCCGCCCGTTCGTGGCTTGATGGTTTGGACCGTTGGATCTGCATCGTAGGGCTAGGATAGATCTGAGCCGAAGAGGTACGCGCGCGTCTGGATCGTTAGATCTAAGTTAGATCCTACGGCCTGTGACTGCCGATCCGCGCGAAGCGGTACGCACCAGTAAGGTTGCGACGCGTGGCAGGGTTTAATTCAAAAACAGAATTTAAAAACAGATTTTGATCCAAACTTTAAACTGCTATAACTTTTGAATGCCACGTTAGATTTTTATAAATTTTATACCGTTGGATTCAGTGAAACCAGACCTTTCTGAATGTCCAATTTGTTTAACAAATAGTAACCATTAAAATGACTTTATTTGTGGAATCATTTTTAAAGCTATTTTGAGTATAGATTTGTTTTGATAATTAGTTTTAATGTTAAATAAGTTTGTTATGGTAAATTTTGTGTCCTGTTATGTGTCAGTATCATGCACATGCTTGGTAAAATTTTCAAAATCACCACTTAGTAAAATTCTTGCATGCATGCATTCATATTATTTTTGATTGAATAAATTGTGTGAAATTGAATGCTATAATTTTTATTGTAGATTTTGCTAGTGATTGTGATTGTGAAGAGTGCTACTCTCCCCACTACCAACGCAAGTGATATTTTCATGAATATTTCCATCCTATGTTTTGAACTAGCATTAGATTTTGCTAAGTATTGCATGCTACTTTTGTCAAATAATATGTTGGGAAATCCTATGTAAAGTAGAATAGTAGAATTGCTAGGGAATTTTCCTAAGTTAAGTTATCACAAATGCTTAGCCTAGCTACTTAGCAAACAAGGGTGGTGAACAACTATACTTTTTATGATGAAAATATTTCTAAGTCAAGAGACTTATGCTTTTCTAATAAAACAACTAAGTCAAATGAACCTCCTGGGTGGAATGGAAAGAATGGGTTATGTTGAGTGGTTACACAAGGTCATGGACTTGGGTTGTGTATCTCACTTGTGGTATGCCACCCAGGCACAAAGGGATTTGGAGGCCAAGTGTTGAGAAAGCTTACAGTGCAACCACTTGGCAATATGGGCTCTGCCTTGATCACATAGGTTGCTAGAACTTAGTCTTTTGGACAGTTGGTGGTAGATGGGATGATAGGTTGGAACGCGTCCAATTGACTAAGGAAAGGCTTCTGAAAGGTCCTGTCTTGGGAAACCAAGTCTGGTGGGGAAAGTGCACAACCTCTGCAGATGGAAAAACCTAAGTACTTAGCCTAGTCCAAGGCAATGGACACTTTTGAGCATCAAGACATGGAAGCTACAAGAATCTCATCACTCCAACTTCTAAGTAAAAATTTGAGGGTGAACAAGGGTGAAGGACCCCAATGTCTATTGGAGGTTTCTTGGGAAGTTTTTGACAAAGAAAACTTAGTGATTTCAACTAATAGGTAAAACCTATTTTCAAGCAAAGCAAGCCAAGCTACACTTAGCCAAATGCATATAGTAATATAGTCCACTTAAAATATACTAAGGTATCACTTGCCAATACTATTCCAAAGTATTGACCCTCTGTGGCTGTAACTTGTGATGTTGCAGGTTACTCCGATGATGAGTAGGAGTCATGAGTCTACACTCAACATGCTTGCCTGTGGCACATGAAGATGAAGACTTATGTTTATTTACTTATTCCTTAAAACTCTTGTATTAGGCCAATGGCCCTGAGTTGTAAAAGACTATGTTTTATCTCTAGAATGAATGTAATAAACGACCTTTGTATCTGTGTACTTCATCTTAAATTGTGGATGCTAGCATTGATCCAGGGACTAGCATTGCAATCACAGGGATCCTTTTCCTTTATAAAGGAGGGGTTTAACAGATTGTAATTTGGTTCTCGGCATAGCTATATGACACTTATCTTGAGTGGAATATGGAAAATGCAATCACCACTATCCTCCAAATGGTGACGGTTATCTCCTGTGATTTTGAGTACACCGCGATCATATCTATGCAGATTCAAGCATCTTTGGCAATCCAGATTTTCTCCAAGCACTACGGCGGTCTATCATCTGTCCATCATGCTGCACATCCTTTTGAACCCCATATCTGCACAATTCTCCTGGATACGAGGGAATTGCATCTTTTCGTCTCTGATAGCTTTGCTTAAGGTATGAGCTATCATCGGTTCTTATCCAAGATCTCTTTATCTTTGTAACCGGTGATCCGATCGACAATGTGAACCAGGTGACATCTCTTTTTCTTCCGAAGGACCAGTTAACCTATTCTGTCAGTGCATCTTCTTCAACAGGAATCCTTACTCGTAGCGTTGATCTTTCAAAGAGCGTTGAGATCAGAAAGAGTTTCGAGCATTTGTTCGTTCTCCCGCCTCTTGAACTTGGTATTCTGGGAATATCTTGTTAATCCACGGTGGTATATGTTGATAATATGCTTGCCTATTCGATATATATGGAAGGACATGGAAGATCATCTGTGTCTCTTTCTCTCGAGCTTCGTGAGCACTGCCTGTGTGCAAAGTCTCAAAGTGAGAATTCTGACTTTTTGAAGTCACATATCTCGACCACGTCCTTCTTATAAATACATTACTTCAACTCTGGAATCAACAAGTCCATTGTTAATTCCATCCTCCATCTTCAACCAATCCGGAGTTGTTCCTTGTTGGCAAGTTATCATCGTCGTTCCGCTAAAGATTTCCTCAAGGCTGCTAAATCTCTCTCAATCATTTCAAGAAGAACATGGAGTTCTTTCACCTCAATCTCGTTAAGTAATCTCTTGAAACCCTCTCGCTCTATCGCCTATGCTCAATCCACCGGAGGCCATGAAGACCTTTCAGATCTTGTATTCCTTCTGTTCAAGTGGTGCTATCTTTTTCTATATCTGTGAAATTTTGCAGTTGTCTCCGTGATCTTCCTTTATATCTTTCCGGTGGCTTGGTACTTCCGACATGACGACAACATCATCATCTTTATCTATCTATGAATCCGGCGAATCGTTTGCATCTATCCTTGTTTTCTAACGGAGTTCTGTGAGTTTTTGCCAAAACCTTCAGTCTGTTTCGGTAGTTGGGTTGCATGATTTTCTTATTCATGTGCGGAGTAATGCTTTGAGTGCGGGATGGAGTAGCTACCATACCACTACTCTTATCATTCGCTCTTGTACATTCAATTGGTGAATTAATGTGATTTCACTCATTCCACGGAAGTTAGAAGTGGCCTTTATCCCTTGATACTTTTACTTCCGTCCTTGTTTTTCCGGAGTGCTCTTTCGAAGAAAGTAATCAATAATCTCTTGTTGGTGATCTCACCCTTTCAACACGCAGCAAAATCTTCAATTATCTGGTGGAAACAGACGCAAACTCCTTTCTGTCCTCGTCATTCTACCGATGCTCGACATCCCCGAACAAGATGAAAGGAAACTATCTCTCTCTTTGTTTCATCAATTCTTTTTCTGTGGTCAAGCCAATTATGGTTGATGCCATCAGCCGCAAATCTATTGCGTTAGCCTCAAGGCTAAAGAAAGCAATAAGTATCTCTACAATAAACTCCAGATCCTCCATATTCTTTGCTTCTCGGGATTCCACCATGATCTGGCTTCACATCCATCTCTGGAAGTTATATCTGCGCACCTAAATTGTGTGATCCTTGGTTCTTACCGGCGCAACAAGAATCTAATCCGACGATGTCTAACTAAATCTTTCTGTTGAAGGCAATATTGTTTGAAGGCAATATTGTTTCCGTACTTCATTTCTCAAATCCGAGAGAAGATACGATGCTATTGTAATAGTGGTTCAAAACCTCTCCAATCTAGCTCCTTTCTTCCGGCGAGACAAAGATTCATCCTCTCTCGTATCGGTAAATCTTTAATCTTAATGGTGTGTCTTTCTTTATCCATGATACATCATCTTCTCCTTTTCTTTCACAAGTGGTTATATTCTTTTATCATGATTCTTGGGAAAACCGGAGCTATGCCCATCCTATCCTTCTTGTCTCACGACAATCCTTCAACTCTTCTAACCCGTTGTTTCTCAAGCAAAACGCAAGACTCGCAACAAGTCTAGCAAGTTTTGCAAGGTGTAGTGGTCGCACCATTCCGTTGTTCATCAACTTGGGAACGTGAGGGTCACCTTCGTTCGAACACCCGCCTCTCCTTGTGTTGTTTTCTTTTTCCTAGGAATCTCGGGGCGAGATTCTTGTTTAGTGGGGGAGAGTTGTAGCATCCCAATTGTCTAACAATTGCAATGCTACTAGCCTAGTCTATATAAATGCTACTTCCTATATATAATTGTTGCATCATAATTATATCATGCTCATGTCATCATGCCACCTTGCATTTGAGCATCATATAAAACCCTTTTTGGTTTGGTTCTTCTCTCATATGCATTGTTAATTGTATTTGCCTCTTGATATTGTATTTGGTTATTGATATATTGTTTAATGCCCAAGTTGAGTTGGGGGCATATCTTTTATTCCACTCCACCACCCTTTCTTTCACCACCTTATAATTCCACCATCCCTTTATCCATGAGCTTGTATTTTATTTTCTTTTGGTATTTAATCTAGCTCATGGGAGATAGGGTGGACCCAATTCTACCAATTCTTTTGCTTGGCCTTATTCCACATTCTGGAATGCATATGTATAAATGCCATGGATCTTTATTTTGTTTTCACAAGATAAAACCTAGCATTAATGTCTATGCATGGGCCATGCAACCATAACCCTTGGCCTTCTTCTCTTTGTTTTGTTTTATTTTGGGTTTGAGCTTTACTTTTAAATTCAAACTACATGTTTCCTTGTTTTTGAATCTCTTTAACCATATCATAAACCTACCTCTTTGGTTGGGCTAAACCAAACCATCTCTAACCCTAAATCCCCTCTCTAGCTAACCCTAGTTCTAATCCACCCTCACACCAAACCTCATCTCACCCCCTCTATCCAAAACCCTACCCCATGATCTACCCCCTCCATGCCGAAGCATCAACCCAAGCCCTAACCGAGCTACCCCTCTAAACCCTATCAAACCAAGCCCTAAGCCACCTCCCTCTCTCTCTCTTTCTCTCTATACCATGGGAACCACATAACCCTAACCCGAGGCCACCCTCTAACCTCAACCGAGCTAGCCCCTCCCTCTCCTCTCTTCCTCACGCCGGCCCCACCCTGCAGCCTCTCTGCCCTCCCCTGGTCCCTCTCTTTCCCTCTCTTTAGCTAAAGCACAAGAGAGGAGGGAGAAGGAAGCCCCACCCGAGCCCTCTTTTGCACCTCATCAAACCATGTGATCCTTCCCCTCTCTTATTTCTGTAGCACCAGCTCCCCCACGTGCCTACTCCTCAACCAGGTCGAGATCTAGGAAAGACCCAGACCCCTCTCCTTCCTCCCCACAACCTCCTGGCCATGGCCATGGTTTCTCTAAACCCTAGCTCCGGCATGCCTTGCTAGCCGACGATCCCGAGCGCGCCAAGCTGTACAAGGAGCACGAGGAGCGTTGTCCACTTCATCTACCTCACCCTGCACCGGCCACGCCTCGCCGGAGTCCCGGAAGCTCTCCGGACACGTCGCAGCCACGGGATCCGAAGCTCGCGGAACCCCAGCCTCTGCTCCGATCCAATCCACCTCTCGCTCCAGCGACGTCACGGGCGACCCCCTGCTGAGCCTCTCAAGCTCCTAGACATGCCCGTCCTCCTCCTAGCGGCCCAGACGCGCCGGACGTTCCGTCGAGCAAGCTCCGTGCGTCGCTGCCGCGAGGTCCGTCGTGTCTGCAGCAGTTACCGCAGCATCCGTCCGCCCTGTTCCTCACCCTGCCCCGCGCGCTGTAGCCCTCCTCCGTGCTAGATATCTAAACGAAAGTTGTAGATCCCAGTACCATCTTCGTTTTTCGTTTTTGGGTCGACGCGTTTCATCCAGCGTACACGTCGCCATCGTCGCCGGAAGACGCCAGTCTCTCACCGCCGGCAGCACCGCGTCCGTCAGAGTCAGCAGCAGCCGCTGGCTGTTTTGCACTTGACCCCCTCCCTTTTTTCCGCCTCAACCCGTAGCCCTTCTGGCCCACCTGCCAGCTCCTGCGGAAGTTTTGTAGAAAGGTACCTCGGCTTCCGCTTTTTCCCACCCGCGCTCCCCGGATCTGCCGCGTGGCAAGCCCTGGCTGGGTCGCGCGCGCGGTGGACCCGCTGGACGCCGGTCCCATCTGTCATCCGCACCGGCTAGCCCACCCCGCGGTGACAAAAGTTCCCAACCAAACCGCTGCGTCAGCAAGCGCTGAGTCAACGCAGACCCCACTTGTCACTGTCTGTGGCTAGCTCTGTGTGAGTAGCAAAAGGTTTTTCTGTTTTCTGTTTTAAATTAAACTTTTCAAATTTGTTTTAAATTCAAATTCAAATCTGTTTTCAAATATCTTTTAAAATACAATTCCAAATTAAACATGTTATATATGTTTTTGAATCAGAAAAATGTGAGGATTTCAAATATGCCCTTTAAAATATATTTTGAACACTTTAAATTTCGAGTTGACCAAAATTACAAATAAAATGCCCTTTGTCTTAATTAATTAATAACTTTTGTTTTATAACTCCGAATTTGACAAATGATATGTCTAAATCGATCAGCGCGACGAGACCTTTCTGTTTATGCATTCCATGTTCTGACTTGCAGCATGCATCATATAAATATAAAGTATACAGCAACTTATTGAAGTATAAAATGTGACCAAAACTCAATAAAATGCTTATTTCTTGTATTCCACTCCTCACCCATGCCATGCTACTTTAATGCCATGCAAATTGTGCATCATTCATCATGGCATGATTGTTTGCTTGTCGCATTTTATTCATATGCTTGTGCACTTTATTTATGTTGGCCCTTGTTTGTTTGGTTCTTCTTCGAATAGACGCTGAGCAGGGGATATATCAAGAAACCCAGGAGCACTACCCAGATCCTTCTCTCGCTTCAACTGAGCTGCCAGGCAAGCACTACCACATGCTTGCATACATATAGTACCTATTGCCTCTATCTTATTCTTGCATCATTGAGTCGCGATCGCATTAAACTGAATCCCAAGTACTGCATAACCTTTACTTTTAAACCCCACCGAAGCTTGTTCCTCCATCCCATGAGCCATTACTACAGGAGTTGTTTGAGCCATGCGAGTCGTAGAACAGCATGTGTAGCGTATGTGAGTGTCTGATGGATAACGAGGTACCTATACAACTTAACCTGAGTAGTTATGGGATAACTAATGAAAGTGGCACCGGTAAGCAATATCTGCTATTTGGTTTTTCATGCTCACTTGTGTCCCGTAGGACCCTTAGTAATTGATTCCTGTTCCTTGAATATTCGCGCTATCCACATCCGGGAGGCTTATGGGACCCCCCTGAGCCAGAGCTTGATTCATTCTTATTTCTTGGGGCCACAAAGTAGTTTGGGGCTTTATTACTATCATGTACTTATGCCATGCTTTACTGCTTAATTTAAGATTGTGCGAGGAATGCACCTGTACTGTTTAGGTAAGCGGAGTGTTTTCGCGGTATCGACAAGTCCAGTCACACTTTCGGGTTCCCAGTCGTTTACAGCCATTAACGCAAACCTTGAGTCCGTCTCGGAGCCGGCCAACTTCGTCGCGGGTAGCTTAATGGGATGGCCCCCTGAAATATTTCTGAATCCTGTGATCGCTTTGTCGTGAATGCCTCGTTGGGTTTTGATTTGGTTTTTCCGAGGTTGATCGAGTGTGTGTTGCTATTTGTGCACCCCTGCAGGGTAAAACTTTCTGAAAGCCGTGTCCGCGGTTATGGACGACTTGGAGCACAGTTTCTCGATCATAGACAAGTATAACTAAAGTACCGCTTTTAATTTGACTAAGTAACTGACTAGTAAATAGTGCAACACTCATGGAATGGATAATAAAACTGCCAACGGATGGGGGGGTGTTCGTCCGCTTCCTCGTTGGTAAGCGAGGAGGAGGATGGATCTGTTAATATTACTGTTATAACTGTTGTTATTAATTCACGGACATCCGTCTATCTTTGGTTAGGTGGATGGTTAGCGAGTGTCTATAGAATTGTTAGGGTTTATCTTTTGCTGCAATTGCGTCACCCCAGGTTGTGTCCCCTTTAGAGGCATAAAGACTTGCTGAGTACCCCTAGGGTCTCACACGATAAATTATCTGATTCAGATGAACAGGTACACTCACAAGATGGATACTGGGTGGAGGAGACGGACGATGTGGGCAACGATCATTCGGTGTAGAGATTCCGGGAACGGGGATCCATGAGATCTGTGGGCGGGATGTGTTTATTTATGGGGCATCTTATGCCGATTTGCTTCTTATCCGTACTCGGATCTTGTTTTCCACTTCCGCCTGATACTCTGATGTTTGATGTATGAGAAGATATCCTAAACTATATATCTATCTAGGATATTTGGATCTTGCCGTATGGCGTTGCAATATTTCTATTTCTTTTAGATGGAATGGCTCTGAGGACTGTTGTATGGTGGCTTGCATACATACTCATTTGTGTATGTAGTTGATCCCTTCGCCTGCCGATTACGCCGCCCGTTCTTGTCCCGATGTTTGGAAATGGTTAGGACGGCCGAAAGGTCTACCTGTGAGTGGCATTTGGGCCCCACCGTACTATTTTAACCATTTCTGCTGATCCGGGCTTGTAACTAGGAGCGTAATTCACCGAGGTAGTTACAAAAAGACTGGGAGCAACCAATTAAGAGAGCAATAATGGCCATAATTATGCAGTGCAACAAAGCATTACTAATCAAAAGAAAGAGTGGTACTACAAGTCAAGGACTAAATGATCATAGAGGCTATGGTGACTTGTCATAGTCATAACATGGTGTGAGCATGTGCCAAGTCAACCCAAGCAAAGTATCAAAGGAGAATATCACAATACTACGCTTTTGCATGCTAAAACAATGCATAATTTCTTCAAGGTACACTAAGCAATCCCAATTGTTTGGAACAAGACATGCTACAGCAATAATCACTAAGCATAAGATCAAAACAGCACATAGCATGTCATGCTAAGGTCTAAGTCACAGTCAATGCAAGCTCCATTTGCACTTGCAAGCAAGAACTTACTACTCCTTTCCAACACCAAGCAAATTATTTGCAAACAACACAGCGAGAACGGGGGTCCAAACTACTTTAGAAAACTAAACAAACTAAGGAAAGCAAACAAAAACTAAGACGCTCCAAGAACAACACAACTGTGCATGAACAATGAAAACAAAGTGTCTAGACTGACCCGAGCTTTTTCTTGATGAACAAGGGGATGCCTAAGGCATCCCCAAGCTTTGATGCTTGTACCTCTTGGATATTTCTTGGTGTGACACCATGGTGGAATCCCCAAGCTTGAGATTTTGTCCATTCTTCACCTCATTGCATCATTCTCTCTCTACACCTGAAATTTTTCCTTCATACAAAACTTCACACAATCTTCATTAGCAACATTAGCTTATTCAAAAGATATTAGACCTTTGGCAAAGCTTTAGAACAGCAAGGATTTTCACAAAAACACAAGATACTGTATCAACTCCTTCAAAAAGCACAATTCACCTAAAGAGAACTCAAAAAGGAATCAATAAGAAGCAAATGCAAATAATGGTAGAAATCTATCAAAACAGACCAGCAGGTAGAAACTGATTTTTTTGAACATCTTCTGTTGCTCAAATCAAAACGTTTTGAACTAACGAAAGTTATATAACATACTGGGAGATTTATTCGTAAATTTTCAGATCAATCCAAGTTACATAGACTCCTCACGATTTTTTTTGGTGGAGGACATAAATCTGTTTTGGGACAGCAACTCCCCAAATCTTACTTCCCTCTCATTAGAGGTCATTCTTGGCACAAAAAACAAACAAAAAGGATAAGGAGAGGTTATTACAGAAGTAATAACTTCCAATACTCGAGGAAACTCTTGGGTTATCTCCCAACAAGTACTTTTCTTTAACGTCTTTAAGTTAGGCACAAGAAGCAAGAAGAATCAAGTATTTTGAAATGAAGAATTACCCCTCTTGTTCTTTCCTTTCTTACCTTTATTCCTCTACTTAGGGAAGATATGATAGCTTACTAGAGGAGCAACGTACATAATGCCTTTTCCCACATCTATTACCGCTCCAAGGTGTTTCAGTAGGGATCTTCCAAGTGTAATCTGTCCTTTGCCTACACATTCAATAACAAGATAATCAGTAGACACCATTTTCCCTAAGATTTTTGTAAACACACCTTCAGCTATTCCAATGGGAAATAGGGTGGAATTATTAGTAAGAGAGATTTCCTCTCCTCCTTTAGAAATCCCCCAAAGACTCAAAGAATCATAAATATCTTTAGGCATGGGACAAAATTCAGACATGATATCACAGCGAGCATAAAAAAGTGTAGTGTTTATAGACCAAGCTTCTTTAAAACTTTCTTCACTCTTTTGCTTAAAAGTGGAGATCTCTTCCATAGGTGAGATAAAGATTGGTCAAAAACTAGACATGGTAACAACTAGGGTAGGAACTAATTTTCTGTGTTTTTGAATAAAGAAAGCAAACTAAACTAGACTAATTTTTTTGGGTTTTTTGGAAAGAGGCAAACAAAACCAAGCAAAATAAATAAAGAAAACTAGAAACAAAGTAAAAAGAAAGGAAGTGAAAGACTCCCCTAGTGAAGACGTCCTTAGCCTCCCCGACAATAGCACCAGAAAACTTGTTGATGGTGCTTGACGTGGAGCACTTCGTTGGAAACCCCAAGAGCAAGGTGTGATGAGCACAGCAGCAAGTCTTCCCTCAGTAGAGACCGAGGTTATCGAACAATAAGGAGGAAGGAAACGTCACACAGGTGTTGCAAGCAACGCGGAGACCTGCACAACACAAACTCAAGACTTTGCCCCAACGAATCATTGAGGTTGTCAAGATCACCAGTTTGCTGTAACAAAGGATTAAACATATGGTGTGGAAGGTAATGGTGGTTTGCAGCAAGTAAACAAGTAATAGTGGAAGATGTATCAATGGTAAAGATTGGACCGGGGTCCATAGTTCACTAGAGGTGCTCTCCTTAGATAAACAACATGGCATGAAGGGCAAATAAATTATAGCGGGGCAATTGACAGGAACTGAGCAAGGCATAACAATGCAATTACTAGTCAGAAAGATCTTACGAGATTCGATTGGGCAATACAACAATATACATAGACTGCCATCCAACTGCATCTATGACTAGAAGTCCACCTTCATGTTATCATCCGAACCCCCTCGAGTATTAAGTTGCAAGCAACAGACAACTACTTTAAGCAAAGTGTGTAAGGTAAACAGTCCACATGTTCCATGAACAAGAGACCGTTGTTTTCTCCCTAGTAGCAACAACACATCTACAACCGAAGAGATTTTTGTCACTTCCCTTGGAAACTAGAGGCATGAACTCACTATCGAGCATAAATACCTCCTCTTGGAGTCACTAGCAACTACTTGGCCAAGATAGCTACTAACAACGGAGAGCATGCAAGATCACAAACAACACAGACATGATAGAATCATAAAGATAAAACCATTAATCAAACCAACATAATAATCTCAATATCCATCGGATCCCCGCAAACACAACATGCATGATTACAAATAGATTAGATCTTGATCATGAACGGAGCTCACAAGATCTATACATGAAAGCACAAAGGAGGAGATACAACCATCTAGCTACTACATGGACCCATAGTCCAAGGTGGAACTACTCACGCATCATACTGGAGAGAAGGCCTCCGGGATTATCTCCCCTTCGGCAGGGTGCCGGGAAGAACTTCAGATCCCCCCATCTAGGGACGACGGTGGCGGCGGCTACAGAAGGTTTCCTAGAGATTTGATCAGGTACTGAGGGTTTTTGCATCGAGGGCTTCTTATAGGCGAAGGGGGAGGACGAGGAGGCGGCCAGGGGCCCCACACCCTGCCTAGGCGCGTGGTAGGGCCCACCCGTGCCTAGAGGGGTCTGGGTGCCCTAGCCCGCTTCTCCGGCTCCCCTCTGGACTTCTTGTTCCCCATGGAAAGTAATTGACTTTGAACTTTGTCCCGTCCAATTCTGAGAATATTTCTTTACTAACTTTTTTGGAACCAAAAACAGCAGAAAACAGGCATCTCGCACTGTGGCAACTTGTTAATAGGTTATTACCAGAAAACATGTAAAAATCACCTCAAAGTGTAGACAAAGCATAGCAAAGTAGATACTAAACAATCATGGAGCATCAAAAATTATAGATATGTTTCCAACGTATCGCGCCTCTTCACCTATAAGAAGCCCCCGATGCCTAAACCCTAAGGACCCCGATCAATATCCCACGAAACCGTCTATAGCCGCCGCCACTATCGTCCCTAGATCAAGGGGATCTGAAGCTCTTCCTGGCACCCTGCCGAAGGGGAGATCATCCTGGAGGTCTTCTTCTTCATCATGCCAGCCTTCGGTATGAAGAGTGAGTAGTTCCACCTTGGACTACGGGTCCATGTAGTAGCTAGATGGTTGTATCTCCTCCTTTGTGCTATCATGTCTAGATCTTGTGAGCTTCGTATATGATCAAGATCTTATCTATTTGTAATCATGCATGTTGTGTTTGCGAGGATCCGATGGATATTGAGATTACTATGTCAGATTGATTAATAGTTTTGTCTTATTGATTCTATCATGTCTGTGTTGTTTGTGATTTTGCATGCTCTCCGTTGTTGGTAGCTATCTTGGCCAATTAGTTGCTAGTGCTCCAAGATGGGGTATTTGTAGTGGTTTGTAGCATGGAAAACAAAAAAAATCTATCGCATGAACACACTCAAGCCAAGATTTATCTACTAGATTGTAACAACGAGTCGATAGAGTACTAACCCTCGAAGATCCAAAGCGGTTAACAAGAGCAGATTCTCGTGGATGATGTAGTCGTACACTTCCGATCTCAAGATCGCGTAGACGATCCTTTCGTCGCTGCGTTCCGGCAGCGCTTCCGCAGTCGGTCACACGTTCGGTACTCGATGAAGACCTTCCTCTCCCTTGTTCCAGCAGGCAGCGGAGGTTGTAGCACTCTCCTCGTGATTCCGGCAGCACGACGGCGTGGTGTCGGAAGTAGAGGGGAGATCTCGCAGGGCTTCGCCTTAAGACGGTGCGAGTATGGTGGAGCAAGAGAGGTGCCTTGGCGATCTAGGGTTTAGAAGCACCAAGGGGGGAATCTTGGCCAGCGGCTAGGGCTTGGGAAGCCCCAACTAGGCGAGTTGGGAGAAGCCCTAGGCGGCGGCTTGGAGGTGGCCGGCGACTTGGAGGCTAGGGTTTTGGGTGTGAGGGGTAGGGGCGCCCTACCCCTCGTTATATAGGTGGAGGGTGGCCGGTTGGGAGGAGGGAGTCCTCCCCCAACTCGGCCTCCTTGGCCGGCGGGTGGAGGGAGGGGAACTCCTCCCCAAGTAGGTTTCCTACTCTCCCTCCACCAAGCAAACTTGCCGTTTGACTTTTCAAATTGGCGTTTGACTTTCAAACTAGGATTTGATTTATCCCTTTATTTTGCCCAGCCAAGTGACCTAGTACATGATGAAATCATTCCATATTGTCATGACACATTCATGTACCCTTCCCCTCCGGAGTGCCGGACCTTCCGGACCCTTCTAGAACATTCCTGGTGAAAACACCGGAATCATTCCCAAACTCCGAAATAGGACTTTCCTTATATGAATCTTATTCTCCGGACCATTCCGGATCTCCTCGTGATATCCCGGATCCCATCCGAGACTCCGAACAACATTCGGTCTCTTACTCATCATTCCATAACTACTCAACAACATCGAATCCTTAAGTGTGTCTCCCTACGGTTCGTGAATTATGCGGACATGACCGAGACACTTCTCCGATCAATAACCAATAGAGTAATCTGGAAATTCATATGGCTCCCACATATTTCTACGATTACTTTGCGATCTAATGAACCACTTACATAAGATACCGATCTCCCTTTGTCTCACGATAGTTTACTTATCCGAGGTTTTGATCGTCGGTATCTCTGCATACCTAGTTCAACCTCGTTACTGATAAGTACTCTTTTCTCGTTCCCGTAATATGTGATCCCTTGTGAGCCAGTAACATGCTTGCCAGCTAATTGGATGACATTCCACCGAGAGTGCCCAGAGTATATCTATCTGTCATATAGATGGACAAATCCCACTCTTGATCCATGTGCCTCAACACATACTTTCGGAACACTCAATGCCACCTTTATAGCCACCCAGTTACGGTGTGGTGTTTGATGTCATCAAAGCATCCTTCCGGTGATGGTGATTAGCATGATCTCATGGTCGAAGGAATTTAGGTTACTATGTATCAGAAAGCATATAGTAAATGAACTATATTAAATGACTTGATCTTTATGCTACGCTTAACTATAGGAGTATGTCCATCACATCATTCTCCTAATGATATGAACCTGTTGTTAATAAAATCTTCTATGTTCATGATCAGGAAACCATGATCATATATTAAACAACAAGCTAGTTTAACAAGAGGCTTTACTAGGGACTCTTTTATGTTTACAAATCACACAAGTATTAATGTTTCCGGTTAATACAATTTTAGCAAGGTATGTAAACATTTATCATAAGCATGAAGATATGATAATAAACACTTTATTATTGCCTCTTGGGCATATCTCCAACAGTATTTATGCTCGATAGTGGGTTCATGGCTCTATTTAATCTAAGGGAAGTGACCGAAATATCTAAGGTTGTAGATGTTCTGTTTCCACTAGGGAGAAAACAACGGTCTCTTGTTCATGGAACAAGTGGATTGTTTACCTTACATACTTTGCTTAAAGCAGTTGTCTGTTTCTTGCAACTTAATGTTGGAGGGGCTTCGGATGATAACCCAAAGGTGGACTTCTAGTCATAGATGCAGTTGGATGGCGGCCTATGTATCTCGTTGTATTGTCCAATCGAATCTCATAGGATCTTGATGTCTAGTATTGCATTGTTATGGCCTTGCTCAGCCTTGTCAATTGCCCTGCTATAATTTGTTTACCCAGCATGTCATGTTTGTTTATCTAAGGAGAACACCTCTAGTGAACTATGGACCCCGGTCCAATCTTTACCATTGATACATCCTCCACTGTTACTTCTTACTTGCTGCAAACCACTATTTCCTTTCACACTATACAGTTAATCCTTTGTTACAGCAAACCGGTGAGATAGACAATCTCACTGTTCGTTAGGGCAAAGTCTTGAGTTTGTGTTCTGCAGGTCTCCAAGTTGCTAGCAACACCTTTGAGTCGTTTCCTTTCTCCTACTAGTTTGATAACTTCGGTTTCTTACGAGGGAAAACTTGCTGCTGTGCTCATCATACCTTCCTCTTGGGGTTTTCCAACGAAGCTTTACAGTGATCTGAGCCGCATCACACGGTTTCCATTGATGCTATATTAACGCGTACCCTCGTGCGAGACAAAGCACGAGTTCCCTGCCTAACAATTACGTTTTACACGTATATGTTTGAGAGACTATTCCATCCCCTTCTTAATTTAGTGTCTAATATGTTTAGTCATCTACTCACTTTTTGCACAGGCATATGTACACAAAATATCAATTGATAAAATAACTACCATGGTATATAGTTCGTTCAATCAATAGAAATAAATGGTTTCGAATGTCTTCATCAAGATTTCAAAGATCATAGATGTATCAAATGCACCGATTATTTAATTTTTTAGTGTAGCTTGATAGACATTGTCGAGACGTCCAAGAGCATCAATCATGTAAACTTTAAGTATCCTTTAAAATTTTAGCATGAATATTAAATATATCTCTAATAAAAAATCAAGTAGGGGGGCCATTGCCCCCCTTAACCCTAAGAAAGCTCTGACACATTAAACAAGGGGCCCTTGATTTTATGTTGCCCTAGGGCCTCCAAAATCTATGGGGGTGTTTTGGCCAATTGAATAGCCTCACGTATCTAGGCAGTGATTCTTGTATAAACCGGCAATCACTGTCGTCTTCGCCATCAGCGGCGTGGCAGTTGTGTTGCAAAAGAAAGGGAGGAGGGAGGTGATCATGGAGGCCATTAGGGACTCTTCTTCAGCGCTGCCGCGTGTAGGAGAAGGCAGTTGCAACGCTGCTGCAACTTTAGAGCCATGGCACCTCACCATTTGTTAGCATAAAACTAACATATTACGAGTCGATATTTCAAATGGTACCTCCAAATCACAGAAAACTATCAGATCGAAAACAATTTGTTACAAAAAGCACTAATTGTACATTGATCGCAAATTAACGGCGAATATGACATGTGGAATACACTTTGTTAGAGCTATTGGCTGACTTGGACTGGGTTCCACATGGCAGTCCAATTAAAAAAATCTAAATATACAAAAAATATTAGAAAAAAATCTATTTTTTCTTATCCCTTGGTTACCCCAGCCATGCCATCGTGGTCGTGCCCTCCCCGCCGCATTTGCCGGGGTTGACCCATCCCCGCACCAGTGCACTCGCCGGTCCACCCATATCGCCTCACTCCGGCAAGCGTGCCACCGCCCTCCCCTCCCCTTCCCGGTCCATCCGCGAGGAATCAGGGGAGCTCCATCTCCCTCATCTGGCCTACACGGTGGCGCTCTCCAGCGAGGCACAAAATCGATGTAGTGAGCTCCATCTCAATCGCCCTGGCTAGCGTGTTCCTTGTCCGGCACGGCGGCGCTCTCCGGTGAGACGAGGAATCAACACAGGCGAGCTCGCGATTAGCGGGTTTAGGGTTTAGGGTTTAGGGTTTAGGGTTTAGGGTTTAGGGCCGCGGGGAGCTTTGCAAGTGGGTGGACGACGAGTGTTCGTGGCGAGCGGATGTACCGTGGGCAGGGAAGAGAGGGGAGGATAGGGCAGTGGCAGGGGGCTCGCTGGACTGCGGTGTAGTAGTGACGCGGCAAAGGCACCGGTGGTGCCGCATGGTGACAAGAGCATGCTGGTAGTGGGACGAGTTCGCCGTGTCGGCGTCGATGCCCTGGAGGAGGACACACGAGCAGAAGGCCTCCTTGGTGGGCGATGAGGCGTGGGTGCCGGCGTAGGCCACGAAGCAGCGGTTGGTCCAGATCCCGGCGGGACTGGAGCCGAGGCTAGTCACAACGGGAAGTATCATATAATAATATCATGCATATGATAATATAATACTAGTATATGATACCATCTCTATAATGCATAGTATCATATAATAGTATCAGTGTGTATTTATCTTGTTTGGTGCCTCGTACCGATATCTCATTTTTTCAAAAAAAAAACTTGCAACTTCACAGACGGGCTTCTATGATCCCTGGAATGGTTAGATACTGGCCCGCCGCGCCACATCAGCCCGGCACACTGCCAAACGATAGTAATGACCGTATGAGAGCGGTCAGAGCAAGGTCGTCTACCCGGAAAGTTCAGTGACCAAATCGTTCACTGCGACAAGATTAGTTACTGTACGTGTATTTTATTTTTTTGTCTATGATTTGCAAGGGAGTAGATAAGGTACGACGTCCCCTCTCTCTTTCTTAAATAGCATGCCACGTAACTAAAATATCTAGAATAGCGCTAAAAAAAACCATTATCAAAGCCTAAGCGGCCAGCGTTAGTTATTTTCCGTGAGCTTCATTGCAAGTACTAGTAACGGCGACCACGTCCGTTCAAGTCCCGTCGCCTGTTCAATTCTCACGCTGGAAATGAGAACCAAGCATGCATTGCATTCACACACCAATATAATCGCTTAAATTACCCCTTCGATCCTCACCCCTGTTATTTCGCCTGCCATTCTCCAAACCTCTCATCCTATAGACCATGGTCGCGGCAGAACGGCGATTCTACCATGCACCCGAGGTGGCTGCACCTTCTCTTTCTTCCACCTTTTGGCAGATGTGTCAGCTTCTTCTCTCACCTTGCATGCTCTATTGAATCAATCTAAAACCTAAAATTTGTATAGCTTTTAAACCATAATATCAATTTAAAATCTGTTTAAATATTTGGGTTAGTACAAAAAAAGAGCTTTACAACGAGTCCAATATGGGTTATATTTTGGCAATATTTAAAAATTGACTTTTCAAACCAAATGAAACTTTTAAATAAATTATGACACCGGGTTAAATGTTTTTTTAAAACAGTTTGTTTCACTGTATTTCAAACTTTGTTCATCATAGTTAGAAATTAATTGGTAATTTTTCTGAGAGTTTAGACCATAAAAAATATTAATGCAAAACAAAAACCATTATGTTTCTCTACGAATCCTAATATTTTACCGTGTTTCATCGTATTTCAAAATTCAATTTTTAAAACTTATCAAAATATATTCAAAATTGGTCTTATTTTCAAGTAATCGTTATTTAGAACACAAATATGCAATTAAAACATAAATTGAACATTTGGTTTAAATGATAACATGGGCCGAAACTTTATAATCTAATGAAAACGCATGGACAGAGAGAGAGTAGGTAGTGAGCTATTCTTTATCTTTGATCGCAGGCCCACATAAGATTCTTGCATGTCCTGAGAAGAGAGAGAGAGTGATGTTTCCGAATCGCAAACTAAATCAATCGCGTGGCCACATGCACTTGATATCACATTGCACGCTAGAATCTCATTTCCGATGGCCGCGGCCGCAGCCGCAGCAGGCTGGTCGTCCCTCCCGTCCGACCTCATCAACGGCATCGCCGACCGTCTCCTGGCCACCAACGACATCGACTGCTACATGGACTTCCGCGCCGTCTGTAGCAACTGGCGCTCCACCACCGCCGACCCCAAGAACACCTTAGACCTCCGCTTCCGCCCCCGGCAGTGGATCGTGCTGGACGAGGTCTTCGA
Organism: Avena atlantica; assembly: GCA_910589765.1. Lineage (NCBI taxonomy): Eukaryota > Viridiplantae > Streptophyta > Magnoliopsida > Poales > Poaceae > Avena > Avena atlantica. The sequence continues at coordinate 8,233,176 of OU342734.1, read as the reverse complement.
GAACAACACGCGCGTCATGGTGAACACCGCCACCGGCCGCGTCCTCCGCAAGGACCTGCCTATGCTTCGGAACTACCACGTGGTCGCCACCACTGCCGGCGGCTTCTTCGTCCTGGCGGACAGGAAGTACCTCGGCTCCGCCCGTGTCCTCAACCCTTTCACGGGCCATCTGGTCCGGTTCAGGACGCCCGTGCCACTGGAGCCAGACGTTGCTGCTGCTGTCTTCGGTCCCAGGCCCACCCTGGTCTTGATTTCCGACAGATCTCGCACGCAGTACAGGGCTGATCCTGCCAGTGAGTGTTACACCGCCTACGAGGACCATGAGAACTATCCTATGGTCCGCCTGGCTGTACTAGGCGGCATGTACGCCGGCGGTGAAGATGCGCCGGTGCCACAGATCCCAGATGCTATGTCCAACAAGATCTTCTCTCTGATGAAGGTGTTCGGCGTCCAACCTTACGAGATGCTCTCTGACGATCTTATCGATGATTTATCTCGCTACAATCCTCAGCTGGTACATCCAAACCGCTGTTTCCTGGTGAAGTTCGCTGGAGAAGTGTTTGTTATCTTTAAGCTGCAGCCGCACATGGAGGTTTTCAAGATGGACAGTGCCAGAGATCTGCTCGAGCCTGTGAAGAGCATCGGAAACCTCGCCATCTTCATCGGCTATCGCAGGTGTCTCACTACAGGGATAAGGGCGCCGACGGCCTCCGGCTATACCGACGGCTAATTGTCGGGCCCGTCGGCGCAGATGGACGGGCTCGGCAGCCGGGCTGGGAGGCCGTCGGCCCAGCTATCCCGCCGGCGTATAGCACCACGGGCCGACGGCAGCCGTCGGCGTAGACCTAAATCGGCCCGACGGTGCTCGTTGGTGTGAGAAAGCCCGTCGGCATAACCATCAAGGTGGGCCAGGGTTAGCGGCGTACGAACGGCGTTAGGACATGAAGCTACGCCGACGGCCTGCCCATCGGCGTAGTGGCAGAATGGGTTCTACGCCGACGGCAATGCCGTCGGCCTAGCTACCAAGTGTTTTTCCTTTATCTTTTTTTTGTGCCAAGTATCAAATTCATATAGTTCATTTATTTATTTTCCACAATAATTTTAATGTAGATATAATTTATAGATAACTTGGAGATTGCACCTCACATTTCTATATCCCGCGCCACACACATAAAATAACAACGCGAATCTTCCGAAACGCGATGCTAAAACATAAATGTAAAACAAAAAACAACAAAATACACATGCGTTGTAATAACCTAAACAAACCTAAACTACCAAAAAAGTATATTGGTCGCATGCGATAACACTTATAGAAGTGTGCTGGACATGTAGGAGGAGGCTCCCGCCGCGGATCAAACGAGGGTAGACCGGTGGAACCTTTGGCCTATCCTTGGTTTTCCATGTAGATATGACCTAAACAAACCTAAACCACCAAGAGAGTGCGTTGTTCAACCCTCGTATGGAGAATGCTACGGGGTAGACCCGCGGGGCCCTCGGATTAGGGTTTCATCGGAAAAGGACCACCCGAGTGTCGGGATGCCACTGGAACATGCGTGTGGCCGTAGCATACATGCACAAGGGTGGTGGATTGCCCCTAGATCTAAAACCTAGCTTCCAGGTGTGACCGTCCACGTTGCATGCGATAACACTTATAGAAGTGTGCTGGACATGTAGGAGGAGGCTTCCGCCGCGGATCAAACGAGGGTAGACCGGTGGAACCTTTGTCCTATCCTTGGTTTTCCATGTAGATATGACCTAAACAAACCTAAACCACCAAGAGAGTGCGTTGTTCAACCCTCGTACGGAGAATGCTAAGGGGGTAGACCCGCGGGGCCCTCGGATTAGGGTTTCATCGGAAAATGACCGCCCGAGTGTCGGGATGCCACGGGAACATGCGTGTGGCCCTAGCATACACGCACAAGGGTGGTGGATTGCCCCTAGATGAAAACCTAGCTCCCGGGTGTGACCGTCCACGTTGCATGCGATAACACTTAGAGAAGTGTGCTGGACATGTAGGAGGAGGCTCTCGCCGCGGATCACACGAGGGTAGACCGGTGGAACCTTTGGCCTATCCTTGGTTTTCCATGTAGATATGACCTAAACAACCCTAAACCACCAAGAGAGTGCATTGTTCAACCCTCGTACGGAGAATGCTACGGGGTAGACCCGCGGGGCCCTCGGATTAGGGATTCTTCGTTATCTCCCATTCATAAAAAGAATCCAGCGGCTTTACATGACCAAGGAGTCTGCCACACAGATGACGTGGCACAAGACGGGGAAGAGATATGAGGATGAGAAAGGACGCGTAAAGATGGGACATCCATCTGATGGTAAGGCAAGGAAGAACTTTGATAGAGACCACCCCGATGAGGCAGGAGAGGCTCGAAACGTTAGAATTGCTATAGCAACAGATGGATTCAATCCATATGGTATGTCGATCGCCTCGTATAGCTGTTGGCTCGTGTTTGTTATGCCGCTCAATCTTCCTCCCGGAGCCCTAATGCAAAGGAAGACCATATTCTGTCGCTGATCATTCCAGGGCCTGAATACCCGGGGAAGAATTTGAGTGTGTACATGCAACCGCTTGTGGAAGATCTGAACCACTCTTGGCACCACGGGACGTTGACATACGACCGTGCATCAAAGACAAACTTCTACATGAAAGTTTGGTTCCACTACTCCATGCACGACATGCCCGGGTACGCCCTATTCTGCGGATGGTGTACAGATGGTAAGTGGCCATGCCCAGTGTGCAGGCATCTACTTGAGTTCCTTTGGCTAAAGGCGGGTAAAAAGTATTCCGCATTTGACACGCATCGACCATACCTCAAAGGAGACCATCCGTTCAGACAAGACAAAAAGAACTTCATCAAGGGCAAAGTTGTGCTTGAAGAAAAAGATATACCAACGTTCAATGGTGCTGCTGTTGATGCCGAGTTACGTGCTCTCGTGCGTATCGAGTCCGGTTTCCCACAGTTTGAGGAATATGGAAAAACGCACAACTGGACACACGAGTCAGGCATAACGAAGCTCGAGTATTACAAGGACTACGAACTTCCCCATAACATCGATGTGATGCACACTGAAAAGAATGTCGCGGAGTCTCTCTTTTACACAATTCTGAACAATACTGAAAAGTCAAAGGATAATGTCAAGGCTAGATTCGATGTTGAGGAGCTATGTGATAGGAAGAGACTATGCATGCAACCTCCTGAACGCAATCGAAAAAATTGGGTCAAGCCACATGCCTACTACTGCCTTGATAGCCTCCAAAAGAAGCAGTCATTGGGGTGGCTCAAATTCGTCGTGATGTTCCTAGATGGTTATTGTTCGAATATGAGCAAGGGAGTCAATCTGGCAACTGGAAAAGTCACTGGGCTCAAGAGTCATGACTATCATATATGGATTGAGCGGCCGATGCCGGTGATGGTTTGAGGGTATCTCCCTGAGCATATCTGGCGAGTGCTTGCGGAGTTGAGTCATTTCTTCTGCACGCTCTGTGCCAAGCAGATATGTCCCTTGATGATTGAGAAGATGCATGATCTAGTACCGGAGTTGCTATGCAAGTTAGAGACGATCTTTCCGCCAGTCTTCTTTACTCCGATGTTACATCTCATTGTGCATCTCACGAACGAGGCACTCTTGGGTGGACTGGTGCAGTTTTGTTGGCAGTTTTGTATTGAGAGAGAGTTTAAGTATATTCGAACCAAATGTGGAAACAAAAATAAGATTGAAGCATGCATAGCTGAGGCAACTCTCCTCTAGGAGATAACAGATGCCACGACAACATACTATAGCGATGATGTTCCCACTATGCATAACCAGGTCTGTCGGTACAATGTCGACGAGCCGAAGCATGACCCCAAGCTCCTCCTCTTCCAGTGTCCCGGTGGCAAGGCCGGTGGCGCAACAAGTTATACCTTGAAAAAGGAAGAGAAGGATTGCATAATGCTCTATGTGCTTATGAACATGAAGGAAGTGGTCCGCGGTGAGAATGAAGAGGAGGAAGAAAATCAAGTGCCCAGTTTCCTTAGTAAAATGGTGAACAAATTCATTTGCAACTAGTAACTTGGTTTCGATCTAATACGTATTTTATCCTTTTAGCCAATTCACGGATAAAATGTGGTCGGGAACGACGGATCCCGATGATGCGGAGTTGGAAACCCTTCTGAAAGTGGGTTCCCCCGGAAAGAAAAATTTCACGTCTTGGTTCTATGAAAAGGTAATTTATAATCTGTCCCTCTTACCTAGCAATCCGTGACTTGTCCCTCTTATTACATGTAACTAATGCACAATTTGTACGCAACTTGTAGGGAGCCGATCCCAACGTTGAGATGTCGGATGAGTTGAGATGTGTCTCCCAGGGTTGTAACCGTAAATTCGAGATGTATGAGAAGTATGATGTGAATGGTTATCGATTCCATACAGTCTTACCAGAACCGTCGGCCAAATGCAAAAACTGTAAATACAGGGGTCTTCACCAGAGGAGCCGATGACTTTGATTACTATGGAAGGTTACAAAACGTATACGAGCTGACGTTCAATAATACGCCCCTAAAACTCAAGCTTGTTGTGTTCAAATGCCACTGGTTCGACCCACGCGGTGGATATAGAAGTACCCCTTCCATTGGGTTAGTTGAAGTTAGGCCTTCAACCACCTATAGTGGATCCGATGTCTTTATTTTGGCCCACCAATCCAAACAAGTTTATTATTTACCCTACCCATGTCAGAAAGAGGAACTCAAGGGCTGGAAAGTCGTGTTCTAGGTATCGTCGCGTGGTAAGCTACCCATGCCCTCCGGCGATGATTACAACAACATTGACCCTAAAACATACGAGGGAGTTTTCTATCAAGAACAAGAGAACTTTGGGGACTTTGACTTACAAGATCTTGAGAACCTCGAGAATAATGCACAGACTCGTGGTGAGGTAGTCACGAATATAAAGGACATTCATATGATCACCAAGTTATATTCGGACAATGGCAACGATGAGCCTCCACCCTGCGATGAACCTCCAACTTACTTCTCACGTGATAGTGATGTTGATAGTGATGATGAGAACCCAAGACATACACATGAGAGTGATGATGATGAGTGGTGAGGGTCTTTTATGTCTTTTATGCCTTGACTATGCTTAGTATGTTTATTATGCTTAGTATCTTTATTATGCTTAATATTTATGCTTAGTATCTTTATTATGCTTAGTATTTATGCTTAGTATATTTATTATTCTTAGTATTTATGCTTAGTATCTTTATTATGCTTTGTATCTTTATTATGCTTAATATCTTTATTATGCTTAATTGGATCATGTATTCATACTAAATTATTTACCTCTTCTCAATGCAGGTGATTGACCAATATGAGCCAACACAAGGAATCAACGTCCTCTATCCTTAAGTGTTTGAAGCAGAAGAAGGTTACCAAAAGTGGAAGAGCACCCATTCCCAACTCGCGTTACAATGACGACAATGCGGGAGGAGGAGGACGAGGTGAGGGAGGAGGAGGTGGACTTCCTCTGAGGCGAGGACGAGGTGTAGGACTAGGTGAGGGAGGAGGCGGACTTCCCTCGAGGGGATGAGGTGGAGGACGAGGACGAGGTGGAGTATGAGGTTTACGCCTTTTGAGTGACCTACCCTCCGCTTCTGGCGACGTGGCTTTCGAGTCTGCTTACTCGGAGTCTCGAGACTTCGAGTGGGAGTCTCGAGACCAGGAGGGGGAGTCTCGAGACACGGAGGGGGAGCCCCGAGACCAGGAGTCGGGGCCGACGACGCGGTTGAAGAAGCCAAAGATTCGTGGGGAATCGGGTGTCCCAGTGGACGAACCTGCTTCTGAGGAGGAGAAACCCATCATTACGCCTAATGGCATTGAGTAAGTGGCTATACTAATTTTGAACATGTAATTTCATTTTGGTCATAACAATTTGACATGTACTAATGTTTTACTATTGTGCATCAATTGGACATTTCCTCCAGGTACCCGTGCGCCTAACACCTTGGTTGGAGCTCTGATTAGGAAATTTTGGCCAGGCTTTTACACTCCCTCCCCAACGGCGAGAAGAAGCTAGCCACCAGTTGGGCGCACTATGAGGCCGCCGAAAACTCGGGCTATGCTGGGAAAGCTTCCGATGCCGTGATCACCAAGTTTTGGGTAAGGCAAAGTTTTCGAGTTTGTTCATAGTTGATGACCCCACCATGCTAACTTATGAGCCTCACAATATTTTTTATGTATGATTATAGAGATTCTATAGGGTGCTTCCGGAGGACCAGGAGAAGGCGGACAAGACTTTGCGGGGGGCTTGTCAGAGGTTGGCACGGCAGCAGTTTTACAATCAGAAGCATACCACCACCAGTCTATACAGCTCCGATAAATTGGGAAAGAGGGAGCCGAAGCATTTGAATGTGAAGGACCAACCAAAAATGACCGAGGAAGATTATGCCGGGGTAAGTAAATTGTCTATCAGATTCTATGTTGTTGCTAATTGCATTATCCATTCTTCAAATGAGTATTGTTTTTTCAGGTTATGCCCACGTGGGCCGATGGTAAGGAGTACGCATGGCTGGCGTTGTCGGCGAGGTGGCGCGGGGAAGACGCCGAGTTCAACGCCTTGAGCGAGCGGAACAAGGCAAACCATGGCTCCGGGGGGACACACTGTGCGGGAAACCGCAACCATGGTCGCTTCAAGGCTCATATGGTATGTACATGTATACATGGAACAATCTGTATTTATTTCCCCTCGTGATCCTACTTGATATGCATATCATTTCTTTGGCGATGTAGGAGACACATCTAGAGAAGCCTTGTTCTGACTATGAAGTATGGGAGAGGATGAAGCAGAAGAGGCCCGATCTGTCCCTGCCTCAGCCCTCGCTCCCGGAGTTCTATGGCACTGCCAAGGAGGATGATGCTAACTACCTCGAGGCGTTCACTGTTTTCATCCGGAGGTGGAAGATCCTAGAGCAGAGGAGATCGATGAGAGAGCGGTGGTCGTGGCGGGGCGCGGTCGGGAGCATGGCCGTTTCAAGATTCTCGATAGGGTGATCCCGCGAACTCCTGCTTTGAGCCTCACGCAGATCAAGGATACCCTCACCGCCGATGACCCTACTATCCCGCCTCGACGGCCTTCCCGAGCGAATGACGATGTAAGTTTTTATCATTTCCATCATATTTTCAAAAATCATTCATGAGTGGCTAAGTTGACGAGATTCATTGTTTTTGAAATTGTAGCCTGCTTTGGACGCGGCCTACAAGGACGCTTTTGCGGAACACTTGGTGACGCTCGAGACGTGGTCCCAGACCCGAGCGGCCTACGAGGAGTGGGCAGAGTTACACGATGATGTAAGTTTCCACATTTATTTTTGCAAAATATGACAAGTCTCGTATTCCCTAGTTTGAATCTTTATTTCTACAACGCCTCACATCTAAACTATCTTGCAGCTTTTGGAGAGGTTTTATGGCATTGGAGAGCAAGCCACTATACCGCCACGGCCACCTAGGCCAGGGCCGCAGCCAATATTCCCATCAAAGGACGAATATGCTTTGACCTTCTACTCAGGGACTCCAGTAAGTTATTTGCCAAACCAGTTGTTACAACAAACCAAACCTGTGTCTTGGTGGTTGCTAACTCTGCCTCAAACATGTAGGGACCGGGATGCTCCGGCAATACACACTTTGTTCGTCCTGATGCCTCGCCGACTATCTCGCGCGCGATGACACCGGTTTATACCGGCTGTGCTTCTCCTGGTGCTTCCGCTGGTGGTGGTGGTGGCGGTGGCGGTGATTCTCCTTCTTTCCATCGTGTTGAGGGTGGCGGTGCTTCTCCTTCTACCGGTGGTGGTGGTCATGGCAGTACTTCTCCTTATTCCGGTGCTGGTTCGACGGCGGCTACTCGACGTCAAGCTTCACCTTTCTTCGCGCGGGGAAACATGGGTCTCTCGAGCAGCTCCCCGGAGGTGTAGGGATGTGCATGTGTTAGGATGCACTTAGAGATGTACCTATGTGTGGATGATGATGTACCTATGTATGGATGATCTTATATGTTTGTGTCGATGTGCATGTGTTGTTTGTGGGAATTTAATATGTGAATTGTTTGTGGGAATTTAAAATATGCAGGGAAGAAACAAACAAAAATCAAAAAAAAAACTGGACAGAGCTAACGCCGACGGCATTGCCGTCAGCGTAGCTGATGACCATATGTCACGGTTTGATTTGGGCCGACGGGGTGGCCGTCGGCGTACAAATAGTGTGGCCCCAGCTTACGGAGCTAGGCCGATGGGGTGGCCATCGGCGTATACTTCTACGCGGCCCAGCATGGGGCAACACGTGGCACCGTAGGCCGACGGTATTGCCGTCGGCGTAAAACACCTGCCGTTAACGGATGTTAGCTGGTGCAAGTGGGACCCACAGAGGCTATGCCGACGGCGTGTACACCGACGGTATCGTATAGCCGTCGGCCTACCACGTACGCCGACGGGATTAGATACGCCGACGGGATGTTAGTATACGCCTACGGAGACGTAGGCCGACGCCGTTACGCCGACGGCTACCGTCGGCGTAGCCTACGCCGACGGGTTTCGGTGGCTACACCGACGAGGTATGGCCGTCGGCCTATTCCCTGATTCCTGTAGTGTCTGGTTGTGAATGCAAACAAGTTGGCATCTATCCAAGCCAACTGCATCTACTACATAAGATCCACAGAACGCTCCATTCAAATCTACAAGTTTCATCTCGAGGACAGGAAAGAAGAGAGTGTATCTCAAGGCATAGATTCTTTGCATGAAATCGCACAGTATTACGCTCACCCTCCTTACACACTCGTTCAACTCTTCTCCAGCTACACCATCAACGTCCGGGAGTCCCAACTCTTTTACGCACGGATGACTCAAGGCATGTCTGGTGTTCGGACCGATGGGGTAAAGGTTCCATACCAACTTGAGGATTTGGCTTCTATGGTCGAGAGAATGACATCCTCAAACTGAATAATCACCGCTATATGTTATGGAAGTTCATTGATTGTAAGCTTTTGCTCGCCTCGCTACATGTTACTATGTAAGTGGCCATGCTTGTCCTGGCCTACTTAAATTGCGTTTGTTGAACAACAATTTGGCTTACCTTGAAATGCATGTTTAAAGTTGATGTGCTTATTAGACTAAAATGTGAATTCAAAAACATTTTGTAAAAGTGTTTGTTAATTATTCATACAGACAAACATGCTTTTCCTTGCGTTCTAACATTGTTACTATGTCTTTCGAGTATCTTGAACTACAAATCTATTACGGAGAAATCGCCTTATGCTGATATCAATACATAATTTATATATGTTTCTCTACAAGTTGAATCCAACGAACAAAATGCATGTTTGGAACTTGCTGACCCGCAAATTCTTGTAGACCCTGTCAGCCTAAATGCTAGTATCTTGGACGTTAGAGTAGCGCGACTAGACGGCAGACAACTAACCACTAAATTAGCATATTTGGCAGCTTTCGAACATTTGCAGGAGGTCTCTTTCGCAACATTCACTTGGAAGAATTTGGCAACGAATCGGTGTCGCATTTTCCTCTGGTTGGCGGACCGTGGCAGGCTATTCACGAATGAGCGCAGGTCCAGGAGAGACATTGCTACCTCGGATTCATGCCCTTTCTGCTCTTTTTCGAAGACCACGGTGCATCTTTTTTCTTTACTGCCCTTCGGTTAACTTGTTCTGGGAGGCGATTCCCGCTATTCATGACGATGTTCAGTCATGCCTCTCTATCCGGGATCTTTGGGAAGGCTCCCAGAATTCTAAAGTCAGATCCTCTGTGTTCATTTGTGCCCTTTGGAATATTTGGAAGAGGCGCAACGCAAAAATCTTTAGAAATGAGGTTGAGCCTATGACTATATATGGTTTTTCGCAGGTGCGGGGAAGACATGATGCTTTGGTCTCTTAGGTGTTCTAATCAATCTCACAAGTATCTGGCCATTGACTGGGTTGTTACGTTCTCCCACCTAGGACACATTGACTAGGACCTCTTTCACTTTACTTTGTCTATGTAAATGGTGTTTAAATAGGGTTTTCTTCTCTTTAAGTTACATTATAGTTAGGACCTTTTAGCCTTCCTTTTGCCTTTCATTGTATAGTTTTTAGGCCGAGACCGGATGATTAATGAAAATGGTTTAGGCCGGCTTTGTGACCGCCGTAGTACCCCTCAAAAAAAATTCCAACGAACAATTCAATTCTTGATGGAGCAGCTATATATAAAGGAAAATTCTTTGAGCGGACGTGAGGAATCTAGTTCTGTGGAGCAAACGAATTGCCAGCCGTTAGATTTTCGAAACTACAGTGGAAGGTGGAAGACAACAGTCATCACATCACGTTGCCATGTGGCCACTTTTCGTTGCACCACTCCCTGGTCCATCGCGCTCTATTAGCATCCTTTATAAAACACTATAAAAACCAAACATCTGCAAGACAAACTTCGAGAATGCACATTTCAAAGAAAAATATTAAATTGGCGTGCAATGTAAACTTTATCCATGCGATGATACTAAACTTGGCCTTAGGATTCACTTATGTAAAGCTGACTAGTCCTATGTGACGACAAGTTGTGTATGGGAGGTGATGATTCACACCCGGGTTTTCTAGGCCCAAAGTGTTGGAAGTACCTCCCAAATTATGTAGGATTCACAGCAAAAGAACCATGAAGGCGCCCGCGACCTAAAGCGACTCACGACGGGACCTCCTATACATCGTTTTAAGTGGTGCGGGAGGCTCCCGCCGCCTACAACGCCTACCTGCTAACTTAATTTCGGAATCCATGTACACTTTTCTAAACCTCATGAACATTTTTCGAATCCGTTAACTATTGTTGGAACCCATGGTTTCTCAAGTCCCAAAATAAGTGTGACATGGTTTATTTGATGGTACTACATCATATAAAGTTGATACTGAAATGAATGATATTCCCTCTTTATCAAAATATGTTGCATATAGTTATTTGGTCAAAGTTAAAAATTGTAAAGTTTGAAATATAGAGAAAAAAATTAACATCCTTATCATTGGTTTCTATAACGACTTGATGGGCTGTACCCCACACTATAAAAGACTGCTCTCCTACTTGTCGTTAGTTCCCCGGCAGATGGCGAACCCCGCGGCCCAGCTTGCGGGCGTGCTGCAGGCCTGCATCAAGCGGAGCCCCAAGCCCAGCCGCGTTCACGCCAAGGCCGCGCATGCGCGCGTCCTCGCCGCCGGCCTCGCCGGCGACACGTTCCTCCTCAACCGCGTCGTCGAGCTCTACTCCCTCTCTGGCCTCCCACGCGACGCGCTCCGCGCCTTCCGCAACCTGCCCCGCCCCAACTCCTACTCCTACAACGCCGCTCTCTCGGCGGCGAGCCGCGCGGGGGACCTCGACGCGGCTCGGACTCTGCTCGACGAAATGCCCGAGCCGAATGTCGTCTCCTGGAACACCGTCATCGCCGCGCTCGCCCGGTCGGCGCGCGCGGGCGAGGCGCTGGAACTCTACGAAGGGATGCTGCGGGAGGGACTCGTCCCCACGCACTTCACGCTTGCCAGTGTGCTCAGCGCGTGTGGCGCCGTGGACGCACCCGAGGACGGGAGGCGCTGCCATGGGCTCGCGGTTAAGGTCGGGCTCGAGAAGAACCAGTTCGTCGAGAACGCGCTCGTTGGCATGTACACCAAGTGCGGGAGTGTCAAAGACGCGGTGCGGCTGTTTGATGGGATGGCAAGCCCGAACGAGGTGTCGTTCACAGCGATGATGGGAGGGCTGGCACAGACTGGGTCCATTGACGACGCGCTCAGGATGTTCGCCAGGATGTGCAGGAGCGGTGTTCGTGTTGATCAGGTGGCTGTCTCTAGTGTCCTTGGCTCGTGTGCGCAAGCTTGTGCCAGTGAGTTCAATGTTGTTCGCGCATTCCGGCTTGGACAGTGCATTCATGCCTTGATTGTCAGAAAAGGCTTTGGGTCAGACCAGCACGTGGGGAACTCATTGATCGACATGTACACCAAGTGCATGCAAATGGATGAGGCTGTCAAGGTTTTCGAGTCGTTGCCCAGCGTCAGTATCGTTTCTTGGAACATCCTTATAACTGGATTTGGACAGGCGGGCAGTCATGAGAAGGCTTTGGAAGTACTGAACCTGATGGTAGAGTCGGGCTCCGAGCCCGATGAGGTCACTTACAGTAACATGCTAGCGTCCTGCATTAAGACGAGGGATGTTCCGTCTGCTCGTGCATTGTTTGACAAGATATCAAGGCCGAGTGTGACTACTTGGAACACACTTTTATCTGGTTACTGTCGGGAGGAACTGCATCAAGACACGGTCGAGTTGTTTAGGAGAATGCAGTATCAAAAGGTGCAGCCTGACCGGACAACTTTGGCCGTGATCCTCAGTTCATGCTCCAGACTGGGTATTTTGGACCTTGGAGCGCAAGTTCATTCTGCTTCAGTAAGACTCCTGTTGCATAACGACATGTTCGTCGCTAGTGGTTTGGTGGATATGTATTCAAAATGTGGGCAGATTGGTATTGCCAGGAGCATTTTCAACGCGATGACAGAGAGAGATGTGGTGTGTTGGAATTCCATGATCTCAGGTTTGGCTATCCATTCTATGATTAAAGAGGCCTTCAATTTCTTCAAGCAGATGCGAGAAAATGGAATGATGCCCACTGAATCCTCCTATGCTAGTATGATTAATTCATGTGCAAAACTGTCTTCAATACCTCAAGGTAGGCAGATACATGCGCAGGTTGTGAAAGATGGTTATGATCAGAATGTCTATGTTGGCAGTGCCCTGATTGATATGTATGCCAAATGTGGCAACATGGATGATGCACGCCTTTCCTTTGACAGCATGGTGACTAAGAACATAGTTGCATGGAATGAGATGATACATGGATATGCTCAGAATGGCTTTGGAGAGAAAGCTGTTGAATTGTTTGAGTATATGTTAACTACAGAACAGAGGCCAGATAGTGTCACTTTCATTGCCGTCCTAACAGGATGTAGTCACTCTGGGCTCGTAGATGAAGCTATTGCATTCTTTGATTCCATGGAGAGCACGTATGGAATTACACCACTGGCTGAGCACTACACTTGTCTGATAGACGGATTGGGGCGAGCGGGTCGGCTTCTTGAAGTGGAGGCCCTAATCGACAGAATGCCATGCAAAGATAATCCTATAGTGTGGGAAGTTGTGCTTGCCGCCTGTGCGGTACATCACAATGCTGAATTGGGGGAATGTGCCGCACAGCACCTGTTCCACCTTGATCCAAAAAACCCATCACCTTACGTGCTCTTGTCAAACATATATGCTTCCTTAGGCCGACATGGAGATGCATCGGGTGTTAGGGCATTGATGATTAGCCGTGGAGTCGTGAAAGGTCGTGGATATAGCTGGATAGATCACAAGGATGGTGTTCGTGCCTTTATGGTTGCTGATGATCTTCAAACGTTCAGCGGAGAATCTGCAATGTTCAGCAATCAGGAGAGCACTGCTGGGGTTACAGAAGTACACCGAAAACAGACCTGTGCTGGTTGATCTGTATCTGGAGTTTCTGCTATCAAATGCTCTAGTGAATCTGATTCAGAATAGCTGAATTCAGTTGCCTCAGGTTTCACTCAGGTTTCGTCCTATTAACTTGAGAGCCTCAGGCTTCACTGCTGTATGTAGCTTCGGCTGGAGAAAGGGAAAACGGAAGGAAAGCACACTCTGAAGGTTTGGTAGAAAGAATATGCAAGATAGGAAGGAAAACACACTCTGAAAGTTTGGTAGAAAGAATATGCAAGATAGGAATGGGCTGCGTTGCTGATGATCTCCAAACGTTCAGTGGAGAATCTGCTATGTGGAGAGCACTGCTCGGGTTACAGAAGTACACCAAAAAGAGCCCTGTGCTGGTTGATCTGTATCCAGGGTTTCTGCTATCAGATGCACTCCTGAATCTGGTTCAGTGGTAGCTGAATTCAGTAGCCTCAGGTTTCACTAAGGTTTTGTTCTATTTGCTTGAGAGCCTCATTCTTCACTGTTGTATGTAGTTTCGGCTGGAAGAAGGAAAACAGTCTGGTACAAAGAATATGCGAGACATGAATGGGTTGTGTTGCAGATGAGGTGCAAATTAGATTTTACATGATGCAGAGGTTCACTCCTGATGAGCATGTACTATGGTGATTTGTACCATGTGAAAGCCCAAAAGCAGGTGTGGCCCCATTATACAAGGGTAAGTTAATTTTTCGATAAACACAATTCAGATGGTTAATGTTGATTTGGAGTTCGTGCCCATGTGTGTTGAATAGATCGATTCTGACATGAACAGAGAGCAGACTCTTGTACCAGTTTGTAATATTTAGCATCAATTGCTCAATTTCAAGAAGTAATATTTTTTATGATGAAAATTTGATCAGTTGCTCCTCACTTGCTGTGTGCAACAGCCACAACCCATTTGGCTGCAATGTTGCAGAACATAGAAAGCTATGCAATCATAATAATCAACACAGTTGCAACTCTGAAACATAATGTTGTTTGAAGTCAATATTTCTTCAGTAGTAACGTTCAGTATAAAATCAATTATAGATTTAAAGTCGACAAAAGATTGGCATCGGATTTCTTCATTATCAGCTAGCCATTGGCCCATTGTACAATATGTATTGACTTAGGTGCAAAGATTGCCACAGAGAAATATCATTGTGCTGACAATCTGAGCTGAATGCTGCAGGATGCAACAGCTGCATTCATCACTTCAGATGATTGATTTAAGAGGCGGTGGAAGTAACTTTTGGGTAATCACTATCTGGCTGAGCCTCCCATTCTGTCCAAGAACCATCGTAAACTGGAACATCATGCTTCCCGATTCTATAGAGCCCCTGTAAAGAGATATTAGTTAGAGACTGCTTGGTGGAGTAAATGGCATTATCCAAGAAGAGCAGGCAAGATTTCCAGACCAGAGCAACTATGCATGCAGTTACGCCAGATCCACAAGTGACGGCAATTGGATGATCAAGGGAAATCCCTGGAAACATAAAAATGGGTTCTGTTACTGTTATCGCTGGGTGAAACTTTCATACCTAATGTACACATATCATGTGATAAACCTAATAAAAATTGCTTAGGTTAGAAGATATACTTAGTTGAGTAACTGAATGATGTTGTTCTATTTTTTGTATTCATATACATTGATCGTTTTCTTCCTTCCTTGCATAGCAAAGGTCATGCTAAACTATGAATTTTGGGCCAGAACAGTGAGATGAAACAGAATTTGCACCTGCTTCCTCAAACTTTTTGGATAGCTCATCTGCGGGGAGAAGCATTGGTGCGCCATCAAACATCTGAGAGAAGACAACAATGCCATGTTCTTAGCTATTGCGGTTGTCCAAGTATTATCTGATGTATTGCATACATACACTGTTACCCACCTCAGGGAATGGAACACATTTAGTTCCAGGTATATGGCCACTTCTTACCCCTTCCCTTGGTTCTGGTGCTACACCATCAAATCTGTAAATACAATTTAAGTGGGTTCTATGACAAAGATCTTCTTTGACTTCTTTAATGCAAGAAAGTTGTATGCTACATTTAATTATTGATAAGAGCTTCTGTAATTGACTCTTTCAATTGGAGTAATCAAAGAGTGTCAGGTAAGAGATATTACCTGCCCTTTGCTCGTGCATCAACTACTTGGTGAGCCTGGGCAGCTACATTGTTTTTTACCTGTTACAAGAACAGAACAGCTCAACATACACATGGGTAATTGGATATTAGCGTTTCACTGAATTACCCTGAACAAAATCATTACTAATGCGGGGTAATCCATGATCAGTCATTTCCCCGTATCTATAAGGAGGCAAGAAAGATTTCAAGTAAAATGAAGTGACTTATGTTTTCAGGTAAGATGGAGAGCTAGCCTTTTCCAGTGTCCAGAATAGCTGAGGTTGAAATTCAGTCTGAAATGTGGCAGCATTTGTCTGCACAGAACGAAACCATGATCACTCCGTAAGAAAAAAGAAAGAGAGAGAGGGAGAATTTGCAGTAAGATAATCAGACCATCTTTAGAGCTATCTCACCAATTCACCATTGTAAGCTGTTTCAACAGCTATATTGGCAGCTTTGGATTTCAGAAGTATATCATCAGGACAGTTGCTTCCCAGATTGAATCCAGAAGCTCGCCACTGAGGTAAACCTCCATCTAAGACCCAAACTTCATTGTGTCCAAGAACTCTGAACATCCTGTTAATTGATACGTATGCATAAATCTCATGAAAACTTGCATTTATAGGAAGAATATTTACTTAATCAAGACAGAAAATGACAAGTCTGGCATGTTTGTGGGGTATACTTCCAAGGGTAGTCTCTGAGTTTATATTTCCAGGACAAGAAATGGAGTCATTTAATTTGGTCTCTGCACCATACCAAAACTGATAAAACCATGACAGTTTAGTGGTTACAAGCTATATATTGAAGTAAGACGTTATTTGAATATTGAGTTGATATATAACTATGAAATATTAGAGATGTTAGATACTACAAAAGAGTAAAGACGTAGCCTTTACATACACTAAATAAAAATATATTAGCATGGACTTTGAACATCTTATACATCGTCAGCTTAACTTTTATTGCGCACTAGCAAAATTTTGTCAAACTGAACCCAGGCGTTCTACTTACCACCAAACACGTGGTGCACTGAAGAAGCCCTTTCCATCATAAACAATAACTTTATCAGTGTTTTTTATACCAAGCGCGGAAACTGCTGCTGCAAAAGCCTCTTCTGATGGCAGCATGTGTGGCAACTGAAACAATTGCATGCAGTAAAAGCAAGTCAGGCATACCTTCAAAGACAGAAGCTAGAAAAAACACGGTACAATATACAGTTTAACACACGCCTTGCAAATTCGAATGGAAAGTATAAGTTCCCAGTTGGTGGCAAAATTAACATACATGAATCGGTTGACTCAGTTACCAAAACACCAAGACATCAGTGCTTCTCATTTACTTAAGTCAAACAATCACACAAACGAGAAATTTTGAATTAATAGCTGGGAACATTTCTCACATCAGTTGTCCGATCGACAATGCCATCTATGTCGAAGAACAGCGCGCCAGGAATATGGGCCACCTGAGCATATCGCAGTAATTCAGCTGGGAGAGACCGTCAGAAACAAAAGGGGGGAAACAAAGCCGCATATCAACTGATTCAAAAAACCTGGTACTCTTGCCATGGATCCCTGCTCTCCTGTGGCATGTACCATGAAGCATCCAATACCTGAAACCCAGTAGTCAAATGTCATTTAGAAAACACAGCATTCTGCAATCCTAAGTTCTTTTTGGCACAACAAATAAACCCGTAGCATGAATGGAAGTAAAATAACATTGATAAAGGATTACTTGCTTCTGTTAATAATCGGTAAAATGAAACCCACATACTACTCACATGTAACTCCTTAATAACTGGATGACAAGAACATATCATCAATATAATTGTATTTGTAGAATGTCGGCACCAATCCCTTTCGGAATCGAATGGAAAAACGTTCTGATATAACACAGAATTCTGCAATCCCTAGATTCTTTTTGGCACAACAAGCATACCCAAAGGATGAATGGAAGTAAAATACCCAAACCTGGTATTATCATTATTTTTCTAGAATGCTGGCAAGTATCCCTTTCAGAATCGAAGAGGAAAATGCGAAGTAGAAGAGAGATTCTTTACCTTGATATCAGGCTGCCCTAGGTGCTGCTGCAGCCACTGAGCAGAAACAACTGGATCGTTCTGCGCCATTGGACCCGAGCAGCCTGCTGCAAGAGCCGAGGTTTCTGAAGATTGGTGAACTGGATTGGAAGGCGAGCGAGATGAGATTCCTCGAGTGAAGGTGGTGGTGGGGAGGACCAGGAGGGGGGCACCAAGAGGGGAGCGGTCACCGAGCAAAACAGTGATATTTGTCAACAGCGGAAGCGAAAGAGGATGACCGCCGCCGGAGCAGATGAGTCGATTTGGACTCGTGAGGCAGCAGCAGCCAAGAAAGGTTAACCCACCAGCGACAAAATACTTGACAGATTCGTCCACAACGTCAATTTGATGAGCTGACTAACGGCGCCGTTTGGGTACAAAATACTCTTGGACTCCTTTGGAAATATGCACGGCTTGGGAGAGAACATTAGTTTTTTATTACTCTTTTTTTTAGTGTTTGTATATACTCCTTCCGTTTAGAAATATAAAATATTTTAGATTTATTTAAACCTATATACTAAAAGTTGTCTAGATACATTAGTTTTACTAACTTAAAACATCTTATATTTTGAAACGGAGGGAGTAGTATCACATAGTACCAACTGTGATTTTTCCGAAGTATAATAAGATCTATCTTCGACATTTTTTCGAACTTACACAAACTTGCTTTTTTTAGAGCCGGTATAAGAACCCAAAGGGCCTGAAGTTTTTTTTTTGCAAAATTTCAGCAATTTATTATTAACTATCAACAATAGTACAAAAGTCCTAAAATTAATAAAAAAATAGGTCATTGGACCACCCAGCGACGACTATATACACTAACACGAGCCAAAGACGTGTCACCATCCTCGCCTCTCCATCACTAGAGGCGGACAACGCTTGACGTAGTAGAGCTTATTGTAGTAGACGGACGGGAAATCGTCATTCTAATCCCCAAAGGACCAGCGCACAAGAGCAGCAACCATCATTAAAGATGACAAACGTAAATCGGAAAAGACTGACCTCAAAACCGCAACAACGAATACGGAAAACGATCGGATCCCAAAGATATCTGTCGGACACACGACTCCACGCACCCTCCGCCTGATGCTAGATGCACCACCAGAGCAAGGATAGGACGGGAGGATTTCAAGACGTAGCCACCACCTCAACATCCTAAAGAAGAGACTAAAAATAGTCTAAACAAAACACGAGAACTTCTGCCCGCGAGGAATTATGGTCTGCCATGCCTCCAAGGCCCTAAGGCCCCCGAAGATTGGACAAACCGATGGCATCGCCGATGGAGGGAAGGAAGTAACCCTAGATGGGTTGTAGCCGCCGCCTCTGCCTAGAGGCTGAACTAGTAGAGCAACGGACACAATTATACATTGGGGCCCTAGCTAAAAGGGAAAACAAAGATAATGCTTCAAGTGTTACAAAACAGCCCTGAAAAAACTAAAAAAGTTGTCGAGTCCTTGGTCCACTCCGTCGAATCTGAGTGGCCTACAGGTATGCGCACCCTCTCCGCCATCGTGGAACATTCCACTTGGGGCAACACAGGCGATGGATCCTGCATCGAGGTTGAGGAAGATTCTCCTGCAGAGAAAGAGCCGCAGAAGAACAAAGCCTCCCGACGGGGAGTGGCTCCGACTGCCCAAGATAACCCCGACACACAGCGTTCGGTGTTGTTAAACTCCACGAATTGACACAGCTTTTGGCGTACGCGCATAACCACACGTATGACCACCTCGTAGATCCCTAGATACACGAGCAACAAATCCCTCCCTCTCTCCTTCCTATCACCATGACCACATGAAGATTGCCGCTCATCATCTCCATCCTCTAGAGCGCTGCAAGCCGCCACCTCTCCTTTACCGAGCGGCTGGAAAAGCTTGCTGGCTCTAGGAGCTTTGATCTTGACAGAACGCTAAACTGACACCAGGGCTGAAACCTACATCTACTACTTGAATGGTTTCGCGGCATAGTAAATCAAAATTTTCTACGGATGCGAACAGAGGGAAGCCAAGATCTAATCTAGGAGATGCAAACAACGAGAGAGATTGGATTAGATCTTCATACCCTTGAAGATTCGCACAGGGGAACGTTCGTCGGAACGTGGGTGATGTAGTCGTACTCACTTCTCCTCCTCGCGATCCGATCCGATCTAGCACCGCAAGTGGCGATGCCTCCGTGAGATGCACACGTGCAGCACCTCGACGTCTCCTCCTTCCTTGGTCCAGCAAGTATGGTGGAGATATGGATTGGATCTACAATGCGACGGCGCGGTGCAAGTGGTGGAGAGTTTCTGCAGCAGGGCTTCGCCTACACGCAGTCAGGAGGGAGAGAGAGAGGAGGGCAGCAGGGCGACTAGGCTTGAGGGGAAGGTGTGGGGGGGGGTGCTCCCCAGCCCTCTATATATAGAGGGGTGGGCGCCAGCCCTAACCCCTCCCCCAAGCCCTAGGACGGCGGCCAAAGGAGGAAGGAGTGGGGGGCAAGGAAACCCCCCCCCCCCTTCTAGAAGCTCCAAACTAGGGTTTCCCCTTGTTTGGCCGGCTAGGCCCTATGGGGCCTTGTGCCCCTGGCCCATTGCGGCCAGGGAACTCCCTCATAGGCCCATGGCCCCTCCCGACAGGTGGGACCACGTTGGCCCCCTTCCGGAAGGTTCTAGAAGCTTCCGGTACAATACCGATTAACCTGGAACAATTCCGAACTCCAAAAACTGCACTGCCTTATATGAATCTTATTCTCCAGACCATTCCGGAACCTCTCGTGATGCCTCAGATCCCATCCGAGACTCCGAACAAAAACTCATAAACCAATTATCCAATCTATCCTAGCGTCGAGACACGTTAAGTGTGTGACCCTTCGGGTTCGAGAATATGCAGACATGATCTTATATCAATAATCAATAGCGGGGTCTGGAAACCCATATTGACTCCCGCACATTCATCGATGATCATATCGGATGAACCACGATGCCAGGATTCAATCAATCCCATATATATATTCCCTTCGTCTCGCGATATTTTACTTGCCCGAGATTTGATCGTCGGTACCGTCATACCTAGTTCAATCTCGTTCACAGCAAGTACTTTACTCGTTCCATAATCCGATATCACTTTATGATTAACTCCTTAACCACATGCTTGCAAGCGTTGTTGATATCTATTACCGAGTGGGCCCGAAGTTTATCTCTCCGACTTGGGAGGGACAAATCCCATCTCGATACATACAACCCAACAGATACTTTCCGATCACCTGAGAGACACCTTTATGATCACCCTCTCATAGGATGACGTTTGATGACCTCAAAGCTTTCTTCCGATACCAGGGAGTTGTATTATCTCATGGTCTAAGGAATACAATATTTGACATAAGAAAAGCTTCGCAAAGACGAACACGATGACACGATCTAATTGCTTCGCTTAGTTTGGGTCTGTCCATCATATCATTCTCCCAATGATATGATATCATTATTAATCGATAACTCATGTCCATGGTTAGGAAACCTTAACCATCATTAATCAATGAGCTAGTCCATAGAGGCGTACTAGGGACACGGTGTTGTTCACAAACCACACAAGTATTAAAGTTTCCGCTTAATACAATTCTAGCATGGAATATAAACATTATCATGAACAAGAATTATAATAATAACATCTTTATTATTGCCTCTAGGGCATAATTCCAACACTACTATTGTAATATACAAGGGAGGACCGGGCCCCCACCCCCCACCATCTCCAGAGGCGAGGTCGCCAGATAGGAAGGAGAGAGGAGATAGAAGGTAGCGAACGACTCTCAACTAGGGAGGAAGGAGAGAGAGAGAGAGAGAGAGAGAGAGAGAGAGAGAGAGAGAGAGATACTCCACTAAACACACAAACTTGCTAGGTGTGTGCAAATTGGTACAACTAGTTGCAACATACGACGAGATGATCCACAAACTTGTCTTGTGGGCATAAAAGATAGAAAATGTCCTAGGGCAGACAACATTGTTATTCTTGTGAACCTCCCTTCTCCGCATATTTCTGATAAAAACCTGACCTCCTCTTCCCACCAAATCCACCGACTGCGAGGGCAACCTCTTCTTACGTGTGCCCCTGATGCCTTCACGGCTGTTCTGTTGAAATAATTAGCAGTTTTCGCATTAATTTAATCCAAGTATAAATCATGACAAAACAATTTCCAAGACTAACTAGCATACGCATAGTAGACATGCACCATACAGGCAAGTGAAAATATAGCACATCTACGCATACTGCAATACTAGTGATCATCATAGGAAATAGCAGGAGGGCAAAGAACATGTACGAGTTCGTCGATGGTATGACCAACGGCGCAACAGAAGTGGAGCCACCACCAGCAGCAGCGTCGTCAGACATGGCGATGAAGTCGAGGAAGAGCTTGAGCAGTCGCGTCTAGACGCTCCCCAAAAACCTTATCGCCTCTCTCCCGGTGCAGGATCAGAGAGACGGGGTTCCGGAGGCCTGCTCTCCCGGACGACCGTGCACGCAGCCGGCGGGATGGAGTAGCAGAGGGCAGCACAGAGAGATGGAACGACGATGTGCAGGTAGGCAGATGCAATCTAATTGCTGGTAACTGCTACGGTTTGCGTCTGCCTGCTATATAGTGCGGGTCGGGTAGGACGTGGGGCAACAGTCCACGACCGAGTCAGTGCCATCCCACGATATGGAAACGGCCGGTTAATTAACGTGTCCGTATTGACGCATTAATGACTCATAATTAATACACAATTAATTTTCCCAACAAGAAAAATAAAGCTCGGCTCGGCGAGATTCACGCAACCCGCAACCCGCGGCACGCGCGTCGTGACGAGGTGTGGCGAGGCGTGGCGAGGCGGATGGCGTTGGAGGAGGAGTGCGCGAGGGCTTCTCTTCTTCTCACACCTTAGTGAATGGTGCAACACTCTACTATATAAGGTGGTCCAACTCCCCTTCTACTAGCAATGTGGGACTAAACTTTGGCACCACTAGCACACACATGAGCTTCCATGATAATGGGTCAAAGAGAATTTCAGAATTTGTATTTGTTATGGGCTAAAATCCCAACATCAAATATGCCTCAAATTCCAACAATCCCCCACAAAGTCTCATTGGCACATCACACCATTCAGTTCCAAATCATTGTTTTGATATACCAGCGTTTTTCAGTGGAGACTGTTAAGTTGAACTTCCACCTAGAGCATTAGACTACGCTCATCAAAAACTGTCAATGGACTAAGCCTTGAATTGCCAGTTTTGTGTAAATGAGTTTCTCCTAATGTCATACTGATACTAGGCTGCCGAAGGCTACCCCTCGGGTGGAGCATATAAGTCACACTCCTCGCCTTTTTCATGAGCTTCCTAGAGATTACCCTATCTCATAGACTGTGACCAGCAGTCGGGCTCACATAGGTGCGTTCTTTCAAGACTGTTCTGTAGGATAGCATCTTGGCTTATACAAGCCTATGAACACATTAAAAATAAGTCAACCTTCCATACAGATCGTGAGAGTAATGCATATTCAGCGGAGTGG
Organism: Avena atlantica; assembly: GCA_910589765.1. Classification (NCBI taxonomy): domain Eukaryota; kingdom Viridiplantae; phylum Streptophyta; class Magnoliopsida; order Poales; family Poaceae; genus Avena; species Avena atlantica. The sequence goes on along the minus strand of OU342734.1, from coordinate 8,209,945 downwards.
GTTAATAAAAGTTACTCTCCTCCAGTTAGCCACTGGCTTGTTTCCCCAGGTCCTAATTCATGGGATCTCCGATCACATAGGTTGGGTTACTACCATGGTAACTCATGTGGGTCTCAAAACCATCTCCTTTGATGCAATATCTATCATATTTCTTGATAGACCTTTTGTGAAAGGATCTGCTAGATTCTTAGCTGTTTGGATATAATCCAATGCTATTACTCCGGAGTTTCTCATTTTCCTAACAGATTCCAATCTTCTCTTTATATGTCTTGATGACTTCATATTATCCTTTGAAATACTCACTTTGACGATCACAGTTTGATTGTCGCAGTTCATAAGAATAGCCAGCACAGGTTTATCAACAATCGGCAAGTAAATCAAGAGTTCACGAAGCCAATCTGCTTCGACGGTAGCTGTATCTAGTGCTGTGAGTTCTGCTTCCATTGTTGACCTCGTTAAGATGGTCTGCTTGCAAGACTTTCATGAAACAGAGCCACCACCATGAGTGAATACATATCCACTTGTGGCTTTCAACTCATCAGCATCAGAAATCCAATTTGAGTCACTATACCCTTCAAGTACCATAGGGTCTCCGGTATAGTGAATACCATAACTCGATGTACCCTTTAGATAGCGCATTACTCTCTCAAGAGCATGCCAATGATCATCTCCTGGATTGGAAACAAACCGGCTAAGTTTGCTCACAGCAAACGCGATGTCAGGCCTTGTTGCGCTAGCTAAATACATTAACGAGCCAATTATCTGAGAGTATCTCAGCTGATCTCTAGTTGTTGTTTTGCTCTTTCGAAGCATCTTACTAGGATCATATGGTGTCGGTGAAGGAGTACAATTTGAGTAGCCAAAGCGACTCAACACCTTCTCCACATAGTGAGATTGCAGAAGTGTAATTCCGCCATTCTCATCTTTCAGCAGCTTAATGTTTAGAATAACATCAGCTTCTCCAAGGTCTTTCATGTCAAAACTTTGAGACAAGAAACTCTTGGCTTGTTCGATGACAATCATATTTGTCCCAAAAATCAGTATGTCATCAACATACAAACAAAGTATAACTCCTTCGCCCCCACCACGGCGATAGTATACACATTTGTCGGCTTCATTTACAACAAAGCCAGCAGATGTTAAAGTTTGATCAAACTTCTCATGCCATTGCTTAGGTGCTTGTTTCAGTCCATACAAAGACTTCAATAGCTTGCACACCTTGCCTTCTTGACCATCTACTACAAAACCATCTGGCTGATCCATATAAATTTCCTCATCCAACTCTCCATTAAGGAAAGTTGTCTTGACGTCCATTTGATGAACGATAAGACCATGTGAGGCAGCCAATGAGAGTAGAACTCAAATAGTGGTCAATCTAGCCACGGGCGAATAAGTATCAAAGAAGTCTTCGCCTTCTTTTTATAGGGGTTCGTAGCATGGAAGACAAAAAATTTCTACCGCATACAAACAAACAAGCCAAGATCTATCTACTAGATTGTAGCAACGAGTCGATGGAATAACTCACCCTCGAAGATTCCAAAGTGTTTAACGAGAGCGGATTCTCGTGGGTGATGTAGTCGTACTCTTGCCCATCTCAAGATCGCGTAGACGATCCTTCCGGCGTTGCGTTCCGGCAGCGCTCCCGCAGTCGGTCACACGTTCGGTACTCGACGAAGACCTTCCTCTCCCTTGTTCCAGCAGGCAGCGGAGGTTGTAGCACTCTCCTCACGATTCCGGCAGCACGACGGCGTGGTACCGAAAGTAGAGGGGAGATCTCGCAGGGCTTCGCCTTAAGCCGGAGCGAGTATGGTGGACTATGAGAGAGGCCTCGGTGATCTAGGGTTTAGACGCACCAAGGAGAGATGGCTAGGCCGGCGGCTAGGGCAATTAGAAGCCCCAACTCAGCCGCTTGGGGAAAACCCTAGGGCGGCGGCGGCGACTTGGTGGCCGGCGGCTAGGGTTAGGGTTTGGTGGGGCAAGGTGTAGGTCTTGGAGGGGCAGCCCTGCCCCTCCTTATATAGGTGGGAGGGCGCAGCCAAGGGGAGGGGAGTCCCTCCCCAACTCGGCCTCCTTGGACGGCGGTGGAGGGAGAGGGACTTCCTCCCCAAGTAGGTTTCCTACTCTCCCTCCACCAAGCAAAATAGTCGTTTGACTTTTCAAATTGGCGTTTGACTTTTTAAACTAGGATTTGATTTATCCCTTTATTTTGCTCAGCGATGACACCTAGTACATGATGCAACCATTCCAACTTGTTATGACACATTCATGTACCCTTCCCCTCCGGAGTGCCGGACATTCCGGAACCTTCTAGAACATTCCCGATGAAAACACCGGAACCATTCTCCAACCCCGAAACAGGACTTTCCTTATATGAATCTTATTCTCCGGACCATTACGGATCTCCTCGTGATATCCCGGATCCCATCCGAGACTCCGAAAAACATTCGGTCTCTTACTCATCATTCCAGAACTACTCAACAACGTCGAATCCTTAAGTGTGTCTCCCTACGGTTCGTGAATTATGCGGACATGATCGAGACACTTCTCCGAACAATAACCAATAGAGGAATCTGGAAATTCATATGGCTCCCACATATTTCTACGATTACTTTGTGATCGAATGAACCACTTACATACGATACCAATTTCCCTTTGTCTCACGATAGTTTACTTATCCGAGGTTTTGATCGTCGGTATCTCTGAATACCTAGTTCAACCTCGTTACTGATAAGTACTCTTTTCTCGTTCCCATGATATGTGATCCCTTGTGAGCCAGTCACATGCTTGTAAGCCAATTGGATGACATTCCACCGAGAGGGCCCAAAGTATATCTATCCGTCATATGGATGGACAAATCCCACTCTTGATCCATGTGTCTCAACCAATACTTTCCGAACACTCAATGCCACCTTTATAGCCACCCAGTTACGGTGTGGTGTTTGATGTCATCAAAGCATCCTTCCAGTGATGGTGATATGCATGATCTCATGGTCAAAGGAATTAGGTTACTATGTATCAGAAAGCATATAGCAATTGAACTATTAAAATGACTTGATCTTTATGCTACGCTTATCTATAGGAGTATGTCCATCATATCATTCTCCTAATGATATGATCTTGTTGTTAATAACATCTCAATGTTCATGATAGGGAAACCACAATCATTTATTAACCAACAAGCTAGTATTATGAAGAGGCTTCACTAGGGACTTCAATTTGAGTTTACAAATCACACAAGTATTAATGTTTCCTTGATAATACTATTATAGCATGAATGTAAACATTTATCATAAACACAAATATATAATAATAACTACATTTATTATTGCCTCTAGGGCATATCTCCAACACTTTTTGGGTATAACCCTTGGCAACAAGCCGAGCCTTGTACTTTTCAATCGTACCATCAGGCCTAAGCTTCTTTTTGAACACCCACTTACATCCTACAGGTTTGCACCCATAAGGACGATCAGTGATCTCCCAAGTTTCGTTTGCCATGATGGAATCCATCTCGCTACGAACAACCTCTTTCCAGTAGTCTCATCAGGGGATGCATAAGCCTCTGAAATAAGGTGGGAGTATCATCCACGAGATAGACAATGAAATCATCACCAAAGGACTTTGCAATCCTCTGTCTCTTGTTCCTTACAGGAACTTCATTGTCTACCTCCTCAGGAATTTCATCATGTGCTCGTTCATAATATTCCATGGGAATAGCAGGTTTAGGAGTTTCAACAGATTCCTGTCTAGATGTACTAGGCATATCTTTCATCGGAAAAATATCCTCAAAGAATGTAGCATCCTTAGACTCCATAATTGTACCGACCTTCATGTCAGGTACCTCAGATTTCACCACTAGAAATTTGTATCCAACGCTATGATGATCATAGCCAAGAAAGACACAGTCTACGGTCTTTGGTCCAAGTTTACGCTTTTTGGGAATTGGCAAATTCACCTTTGCCAAACAGCCCCAAGTACGTAAGTACAAGAGTGTTAGTTTTCTCTTCTCCCATAATTCATAGGGAGCAGTTTCATTGTATTTTATGGGAACTTTATTCAGGACATGACATGATGTCAATATCGCCTCCCCCCACCATGCCTTGGATAAAACCAAAGTACATAACATGGTGTTAACCAAGTCTGTTAGAGTATGGTTTTTCCTTTCGGCAACTCCGTTAGATTGGGGAGAATGGGGAGGCGTCCTCTCATGAATAATGCCATGTTCCATACAAAATAAATCAAACTCATTAGAGAAATACTCTCCACCACGATCTGACCGGACTCTCTTAATCTTTCTCTCAAGTTGATTTTCAACTTCTGCCTTATAGTTTTTAAAGTGGTGTAGAGCCTCATCTTTAGTTTTCAAAAGATATACATAGCAAAATCTAGTAGAATCATCAATCAACGTCATGAAGTATTTATTTCCACCTTTGGTCAACACACCATTCATCTCACATAGATCTGAATGTGTAAGCTCTAGTGGTGCCAAGTTTCTTGCTTCCTGCACAGGCTTGTGAGGCTTGCGCGGTTGCTTAGCTTGAACACACTCTTGACATTTAGAGCCTTTGGCTAAAGTGAAACTCGGAATTAAATTCATCTTAGCTAGCCGCGTCATACAACCAAAATTAATGTGACAAAGTCGTGAATGCCAAATATCGGTATCATTGCCAGGGGCACAAATATGGTTCACAACCTTATTACAAAAATCTGATAGGGAAAGACGGAACAAACCGCCATGCTCATAACCTTTACCAATAAATTGTCCATACTTAGAGATGACTACTTTATTGGACTCAAATACCAACTTAAAACCTTCTTTGAAAAGAAGGGAACCACTAATGAGATTCTTATTTATTGAGGGCACATGCTGCATGTTCTTCAGCTGCACGATCTTTCCTGAAGTAAACTTCAGATCCACCATGCCAACACTACGAACAGAAGCATGCGATCTGTTTCCCATCAAGACGGAGAGATCTCTTGTGATCCGGATGCGCCCTTATCATTGTTGCTCAAAGTCACGTTGACAGACTTAGATTCTGTCCATTTGGATTCTTCCTTCCTTTGCGCTGCTTGCAGTTTGAAACCCAATGTCCAACCTCGCCGCACACAAAGCAGGGATCCTGTGACTTGTCCTTCTTATTATTTTTGAAGTTGGTAGTACGAACGGCCTTGGTATTCCCCTTGAACTTGTTGTGGAAGTTCTTCTGCACCACATTGGGGCTTGACTGGGGTGCCTCGGCTCCCTTTGGGTGTGCGTATTTTGCCTTTGCCTTTTCCTCAAGGTCCAGAAACCCAATGAGATTCTAAACGGACATCTCTTGCCTCTGGTGTTTGAGGTTAGTGGCAACACTCCTCCAGGATTGAGGAAGCTTTGCAATGATGCATCCCGCAACAAATTTGTCGGGCAACGCACACTTCAGGAGCTGAAGTTCTTTTGCAATGCACTGAATCTCATGAGCCTGTTCAACGACAGAACGGTTTTCAACCATCCTATAGTCATGAAACTGCTCCATGGCATACAGTTCACTGCCAGCATCAGTAGCACCGAATTTTGCTTCGAGTGCATCCCACAGTTTAAATATGCATCCACCAACTTGTCCCCAATGACGCTTATGACACAGCCCACAAAGAATATGGTGGTCTCCTTGAACGTCTTGTCCTATTCAGGAGTGATCGTTTCTTCAGGATTACCAGCCGATACCCAGAAGGCGTCCATAGCCATCAGCCAGACGGTACACTTGGTTTGCCAGTGCTTAAAGTGCGCACCCGTAAACGGGTTCGGTTTCAGACAAGCGGCAAAGCCTTGACGCGAAAACAGCCTAAAATAAGGTTTTTGGATTGTTGAAATAATTAGCAGTTTTCGCATTAATTTAATCCAAGTATAAATGATGACAAAACAATTTCCAAGACTAACTAGCATACGCATAGTAGACATGCACCATAACAGGCAAGTGAAAATCTAGCACATCTACGCATACTGCAATACTAGTGATCATCATAGGAAATAGCAGGAGGGCAAAGAACACGTACGAGTTCGTCGATGGTATGACCAACGGCGCAACAGAAGTGGATCCACCAGCAGCAGCGTCGTCAGACATGGCGATGAAGTCGAGGAAGAGCTTGAGCAGTCACGTCTAGACGCTCCCCAAAAACCTTACCGCCTCTCTCCCGGTGCAGGATCAGAGAGACGGGGTTCCGGAGGCATGCTCTCCCGGACGACCGTGCATGCAGCCGGCGGGACGGAGTAGCAGAGGGCAGCACAAAGAGATGGAACGGCGATGCGCAGGTAGGCAGATGCAATCTAATTGCTGGTAACTGCTACGGTTTGCGTCTGCCTGCTATATAGTGCGGGTCGGGTAGGACGTGGGGCAATAGTCCACGACCGAGACAGTGCCAGTCCACGATATGGAAACGGCGGTTAATTAACGCGTCCGTAATGACGCATTAATGACTCATAATTAATACACAATTAATTTTCCCAACGAGCAAAATAAATATCGGTTCGGCGAGATTCCCGCAACCCGCAACCCGCGACGCGCGCATCGTGATGAGGCGAGGCGAGGGTGGCGTGGCGTAGCGAGGCGGGCGGCGTTGGAGGAGGAGTGCACGAGGGCTTCTCTTCTTCTCACACCTTAGTGAGTGGTGCAACACTCTACTATATAAGGTGGTCCAACTCCCCTTCCACTAGCAATGTGGGACTAAACTTTGACACCACTAGCACACACATGAGCTGCCATGATAATGGGCCAAAGAGAATTTCAGAATTTGTATTTGTTATGGGCCAAAAGCCCAACATCAAATATGCCTCAAATTCCAACATGTTCTCCATGTCTGTAATGCACCGTCGAGTTCTTACCATGTGCTCAAATGCCACCATTAGATCTTCCTCCTCCGGACCAACCATTGTCACGACCGGCTGCAATTGTTTGTTGAAAGTATTGTTCAAGTTTCTATACCAGTTCATCACACGTTATGTTGATGTATCAAAATGCTCCCACGTCGCAAGTTTGTGTACAGCCTATGCAACTCTCTCTCTCTCTCTCAAATTCATCCACTTCACCTTGTGCTCCGATAATTCGCCCCAAAATGCATCAATGAAATATGGGGTCTAGGTCAGATAGCAATAACTTATCACAAAACCGTTGATCAATTACCATTTAGGCTATATTCGGATAGAGCGGCGCTTGAAGTCGGTTCCGAGTTAATTGCAGAAAACCACCAAGGTTGCGCGACATGTCCGAAAATCCACCGGGTTTGCGCATTTTTGCAAAAATCCACCAACATCGCGTGGATTCGTTCCAATGTGCACTGATTCGAGATTTGCCAGCGATTGACACGGAATCTGACGGGCCGGGCCCGCTGACAGAGATGACGTGGCAAAGGAGAGATGGCAGATGAGGGCAGCCGTTAACGGCCGTTGACGGTAACTGGGTCCCACCCACGCTCCATCCACTAAACCCTAGCCTGGCTGTCTGAAGCGGCTAGTTTCGCTTCTTCCCGCCCCCGACCCACTCCTCTCCCCTATGGCGGCTCCAAATCCAGGCGGCGGCCACGCTGTGAGCGGCCCCGACGGAAAGCGAGGGCTCGCCGGAGGTGGAGGTGGCGCCGGTGCTGAGGCGGATGAGGTGGACCTCGGCCTGGACGACCTCGACTTCTGCGGAAGCTCCAATCCCCCGGCACGCACATCACTGTTCCCGACGGCTACGGCGGCGGTGGCTGAGGTCTGGAAGGCTAGGCCGACAGATAGCCACTGCTGGACCTCCTCTCTGGGCGGCATCGAGTAAGTATTCTGTTGCCCCTCCTCTTGCCCTCATCTGCCACTCGCCATGAAATTCATCTGCAAAATGCTAGAAAAATTTCTGAATCTGCAAATTATTTAGGGTTAGAATGGGCTAGAAAAATTGTTAATTGTTTCATTCATTTATCTGTAGCTTGGATGATGATATATGGGAGGTTAGATTCGTTTAGATGGCATTGACAACTTGGAGAGGAAGATTTCTGAATCTGACATGACATATATGAATCTGCTAGCACTAATTGAGACAGAGGGGTATGGTAGGGATGACATCATGTATTTTGTGAGAGAAAAGGGCATAGGTACTGCTGGGATGGAGTTGATTGATAGCCTGGCTAAGGTTAAATCAATGTTAGAGTTGTATGACAGTGAGAAGACAGTTAGCATTACTGTAATTAAGGCTGGAGGTGGCCTAGCTGCAGGCATAAACATCCCAGATGTTCAAGAGCAGCTGCCCATATCCCAGGATGGAGAGCAAGTGTTTTTCTCAGTAGATGTGCATGGTGTGCTCTATGACAGCCAGCAGACATCAGATTCAGAGTACTTGTACTTGCCCACTCAGCAGAGTCAGAAACAAATTGTTCCAGTTGGTGCAGGGGATGATTATGTGCTGACACAACAACTAAACATTCAAGTGTTGCCAATTGATTCAGAAGAGGAGCCAGATTTGTTTGGTGAAGAATCTGAATCTGATGATAGTGACTGTATTATACAGCCAGAGAATGGAGGCAGCAATCCAGAGAGTAGTGGTATGAAGCCAAAAAAAGGTGCACCTGCAGAGCAGTTCCCTAATTACATTCCCTCCTCTCCTGAAGGTAGTGGTGACTATGAAGACATGTTGTCAGGAGATGATGACCACCATGAGCCTGTTTCTTTTGTGCTGCCAAAGGGAGTGAAAAGCAGGGCAAAAAAAGAGAGCTCCTAGGATATGGTATGATGAGCATAGAGCCAGCCCTGAATCACAACTGTGCCTCAATATGTGTTTTGTTGATATGGCACAGTTTAGGAGAGCTATGCAGCAGCTTCACATAGCACAGCTGAGGAACTATTTCCTACACAGGAATAATCCTGATAGGGTAATAGTCAAGTGTGATGAGGATGGTTGTCCATTCTACATGGTTGGTTCACAAATTGGGCAAGAGAAAACAGTTTGCCTAAGAAAGTTCATGGATAATCACACATGTGCACCAGCAGGAGAAGGATGCAAGATCAGTGCCAAGTGGGTTGCTAAGATATGTGAGGAGGCAATAAGAATTGATACAACAACCAAAGTAGACACCATTACTGAAAATGCTAAACTGAAGTATGGTGTGGCTGTACCAAAAACAATGGCATACAGGGCTAAGAATGAGGCAGTGGGATTGTTCTTGGGGATCATGTTGAGCAGTATAAGAGGCTGAGGGATTATCTGCAGACAGTTCTTGATACCAATCCTGGGAGCAGATGTATTGTCACAACCAAAACACTAGCAGAGCATCCAAGCAAGAATCCAAGATTCCATGGAATGTTCATGGCATTGGGTGCATCAATTCAGGGATTTTTAAATGGATGTAGACCATTTATTGGTGAGTACATTGTATATTTTTTTCTACCAGGTTTGGATGGTTGTCATGGAATGTTCATGATTTTTAAATGGATTTTCCATGGAATGCTTTTAATTACAAGCAATTCACATATTGATTGGCTGCTTATATTTTTTTCTACCCGGTTTGGATGGTTGTCATGTCAAAACTACCACAGGCCAACAAATCTTGGCAGCCACAGGCAGGGATAGGAACAACAATATCTATCCCATTGCCTTTGGACTGGTTGACAAAGAGGACAAGGCCAGCTGGACATGGTTTTTGACACAGCTAAAGTATGCACTTGGAGGGGATTCATGGAGATTTGGCTACTACACCATTATATCAGATAGACAAAAGGTATGACTGCATAATTCTTTCAACAGTTTCAGTGATAACTAACCCACTGTTTGCTAGTGATAACTAACCCACTGTTTGCTAGTGATAACTAACCCACTGTTTGCAACATTCATACATCAAGGCTTGCTTAATGCAATTAATAGGGTCTTTCCCAATTCTCCTCAAAGACTCTGCTGGAGACACATCTATGCAAATTTTCAAACAGCTGGATTTAGAGGGGAGGAACTGAAGAAGATCATGGACAATGCTGCATATTCACACAAAAAACATGGATTTGATGAAGCAATGGAGCTGCTCAAAGCTGAAAGTGAAGCAGCATATGATTGGTTGTGCAAGATACCTATTGAGTGCTGGGCATTGCATGCCATGGATACCAACTGCAAAACTGATCTGATTGTGAATAATCTCAGTGAAGTTTTCAACAAGCAGATTCTTGATGTTAGAGGCAAGCTAGTTAGGACATTGTTTGAGGGAATAAGGACAAAAATCATGGTCAAGCATGAGAGTAAAAGGACAGGAGCAGCACATGCATGGTGGGAGATAACACCAACCTATTCTGAGATATTAGAGGAGAACAAGAAGTGGTCAAGGCCAATGTCTGCCAAGAAGTCAGTTGATCAACTTTGGCAGGTCAGTAGGTCAGAGAATAGATCATATGCTGTTCACTTGGGTAACAAAACTTGTGGATGTAGAAGATGGGACATGAGTGGAATTCCATGAAGCCATGCCATATCAGCAATATACAAGTCCAGACAACAGCCTGAAGCCTTTGTGAATGATTTTTTCAAAAAACCTATGTACTTGGAGGCCTACAACCCACCTGTGTATCCTGTGCCTGGTGAAGATCTGTGGACCAAGACTCAGTACCCTGACATTGATCCTCTTGTTTTCAAAGTGGAACTGGGCAGGAAGGAGTACAAGAGGAGGAAGGGTAAGTTTGAGCCACCACAGCCCAAAGTTCATATCAGAATGGCCACAATTACCTGCAGCAACTGCAAGTTAGCTGGCCACAGATACACAAATTGTACTCAACCTCTTAAGCCTAGGTTGTCTATTAGGAAGAACCAGCACCAAGTATGTGTTTCATGTTAATTCTACCTGTTTCATGTTTTAGTTGCAACTCTCTTGTTGTTTGTACAGTTTCTTTGACATGTGTGATGTTTTGTCTGCAGCCATCTGAAGACAGCACAGCTGCATCAACTTCTAGGGCTCCTACAGCACCAAGAGCTGCATCTACATCATCTACAAGGGCTCCTACACCACCTACACCAGCTCCAAGGCCTGCACCTACTCCTTCTGAACCTGCTGCTACAAGGGCTCCTGCTAAAAGGAGTGCATCAGCTCCTACTACCCCACCAATCAGGCCAGCCAAGAGAAGGGCTGCTCCTACTCCACCTGAACCTACTGCTCCTACACCACCTGCTACAAGGGCTCCTACAACAACTCCAGTAGTCACAAGGGCTCCTACACCAGCTAGAAGGCCTCCTACACCAACTCCAGCAGCTACAAGGCCTCCTACACCAACTCCAGCTTCAAGGAGTGGCAGGACTGTGAAGATGACTCCAAAAATGGCAGGTTACTTCAATGTTGGGAAACATGGCAGCTACAAGCAGAGGCCTGCTGAACAATGATATGTGTTGCTGGATCTATTTGTGTTTGAAACTATGTCTGCTAGATCTATTTGTGTTTGAAACTATGTCTGCTGGATCTATTTATGTTTGAAACAATGTGTGCTGGATCTATTTGTGTTTGAACTATGTGTGTTGGATCAATGTTGAACAATTAATGTGTGGAACTATGTGTGAAAATATTTGTGTGATGGAACTTTAGATAGATCATTTATTAGGGTTTTACAAAGTTGTCGAGACCACTCGAGGGTTCTCGACAACTTTAAATGGATCATTTATGATGGTTTTACAAAGTTGTCGAGACCCCTCGAGGGTTCTCGACAACTTTAAATGGATCATTTATTAGGGTTTTACAAAGTTGTCGAGACCCCTCGAGGGTTCTCGACAACTTTAAATGGGATCATTTATGAGGGTTTTACAAAGTTGTCGAGACCCCTCGAGGGTTCTCGACAATTTTAAATGGATCATTTATTAGGGTTTTACAAAGTTGTCGAGACCCCTCGAGGGTTCTTGACAACTTTAAATGGATCATTTATTAGGGTTTTACAAAGTTGTCAAGACCCCTCGAGGGTTCTCGACAACTTTAAATGGATCATTTATGAGGGTTTTACAAAGTTGTCGAGACCCCTCGAGGGTTCTCGACAACTTTAAATGGATCAATAACTCATCATTACACAAATGGTCCATGAACTCATCATTAGACAATTGGTTCAACAACTAAACATTGCATCATAAGGATTACAAACAACACATTACACAAATTGTTCAGTAAACAAGCTAGTCAAATGGTTCAACATCATTACAACATAGATTGGAATGGATCATGCAATAAGATTACTCATCACAGATAGCTCTGATCCTCTTGAACTTCTCCTTGTGCACATTACCAGTATTCCAAAGATCAAACATACAACGCTCTAATTTTTTATTCTCTGCCTTCATGGCAGCTTTCTCAGCCTCCCAGTTCTTCTTCTCATCCAACAGGGCATCTCTCTCTGAATGTAACTTCTTATTCTCTTCCAACAGGAGATTGCTGTCAGCCTCCAATTTCTTCTCTTCCAGCAGGGCAGCTCTGTCAGCCTCCCAGTTATTCTTCTCTTCCAGAATTGCAGTTCTGTCAGCCTCCCAATTCTTCTTCTCATCCAGCAGAGCATCTCTTGCAGCTACTAACTTGTCCTGTTTAACCTTAAACACTTTAGCCTGAGTATTCACCACATTCTTCATTTGTTCTTTTGCATTTTTCAGCACTTCAACCTCATGTTTCAGGGCTTTTACATACTTCTCCTTCTGCTCATCTTCCAACTTCTCTCTGTTCATCCTATCAAGGTTCTCAGCTTGTATCTTCTTCTCAGTGTCATCAAACCACTTGTTTGCATCTTCCAAAAGGGTTGCATGTTTTTTCTCAATTTTTTCTTTCTCATCACACAATTCCTTCATCATCTTGGAGCTATTATACCTTTCATCAATAAAAGCAGAGTTGCTCTTATTGTACATAGCCCAAAGCTTGGATAAAGCATTTTTCAGAGTGTCAGACCACTCATCATCTACCCATGATTGGAAGCCACAATTGAATACTTGCTGCAAATATATAAGAACAATACAGTTAAATGACAGTTTGGTGTTCAACACATCCTTCATTCTTATTAAATATACTACAACATGCTGTTTTTGAATTGACTGAGAGCATAAATGACAGTGTGGTGTTTGCTGCCAACACACATACTACAAGCTATGGTTAAATTTGACTGAGAGCATAATACTATATTTAACTATACTGAATTTCACTGCATTTGACTATACAGTTGCAGAGTTTTGCAGAGTTGTACAGTTTGTGTTCAAATGAGTATGCAAAATGATACAAAAATCAAATGAATATGCAATATGACACAAAAATCAATTTTTTACTCACATGCTCTATGGGACATAGGTAGAATTTGCGCCCAGTGTCTGTTCCTCCAAATGCAACGCATCTGCGCACCTCTTTCTTGTGGCTGCGGCATAGTATGCCAGATCCCACCGCTATCCCCTCAAATGTGCTGTCTTCAAAGGTTTGAGGAGCAAGATCTAGATCCGTAATGTCCTATCAACAACACAATGATTCAAATTACAGTGCATCCGCTCCAAATCGGCGATTTCCCAGAAACCCTAGAAAACCGAGGCGGGGAATGGACCTGGAGCTTACCCCGAGAAAGGACTTGCCCGAAGAAGAGTGATCGTTCCAGCTCGGCATGCCGTTGGTCGCCGGCGGGAAGCACGAACGGCGACAATGTGCGCGGCGGCGACGGCGGTGGACACTGGATGGGGCCGAGCAACACGGGTCGGGGGCTAGAGAAGAGAGGGGATTAAGTGGATGGAGCGTGGGTGGGACCCAGTTGCCGTCAACGGCCGTTAACGGCTACCCGCACCAGCCGTCTCTCCTTCGCCACGTCATCACTGCCAGCGGGCCCGGCCTGTCAGATTCCGTGTCAATCGCTGGCAAATCTCGAATCAATGCACATTGGAACGAATCCGCGCGATGTTGGTGGATTTCTGCAAAAATGCGCAAACCCGGTGGATTTTCGGACTTGTCGCGCAACCTTGGTGGTTTTCTGCAATTAACTCGTCGGTTCCCTTTATGGATGCATTAGGGCGCGTTTGATTCAATTGTTTTGTTCCAATCCATAGAATTTTCCTATAGAATCCGTTTGTTTTAAAGTAATGAAGCCTACTAATTCATATGCTCTGATTTTCTACACTAAAATCCTATATGATTTTTAACAAGAGGTCAGACTTTTTGGAAAAATTCTTATGTGCCTATGACACCTATGAATGTATCTAAACCCTAAAAGTATTTTTTTTTGCAGCTTATTTTTTTGATTCCTATTTTTTATTTCTGTAGGATTCCAAGTGCCATGCTAGTCTATTATTGTATTTTTTATTTCCATATTTTTACAAATCCTTTGAATCGAACGAACACTTTTTTTAGAATGAAATCGAACAAACACTTAATCTACTCCCTCCGATCCAAATTAGTTGACTCAAATTTATTAAGATAAGTATGAATCTAATACTAAATCATGTCTAGATACAATCGAATCGAAACAAATATAAGTCAACTAATTTGTATCAGAGGAAATATTAGCTTTTTTTTTACACAAGAGGGAGTAGTAGCTTGTGCATGTTACCGAGCGTAGTATTTTTTCCACGGGCATTAGAAACGTGGTTCTATGCGTGCCCTAGAACTAGCTCTTGACATTGCATTGTTGCCGGATATACACTGATATGTCGCCGTTATCAAATCTTATAAGTTTGTAATACTCCCTTCATCCAGAAATAAATGACTAATGTTTGTTTAAATTCAAATATACATATATATTAAAATACGTCTAGATACATTCAAATCTAGATATAACTAAGTCAGTTTATTTCTAAAGGGAGGGATTAGCATCTTTGATACTCCAACATTGATTGGACGGAGGGAGTAGCATCTTTGATACATTGATGAGTTTCAGAGCCATGTCACAAGCGGTGCTGGTTGCATGATCGGACGGTTGTCCATTCGGCCGATCGTGGGGCTCGCCGGAAAATAAGGGGAAATAGGAGTCGCCGCGTGCACCACAAGGAAGAACCCAATTCAAATTTCAAAATCCCAAAAAATGACCACTTTCCTCTTCCGTTCCACCCTGCCACGGTTCCAACCCCGTCTTCTCCGCCGCCTCCTCCTCCAGCCCAAACCCCTGTTCCCCCCAAGAACCCTCGCCCTCCCCCCCATCTCCGCAGCCATGGCCGCGCCCCCTTCGCCGCCCCCTTCCTCCGCGAGAATCCCGCCGCCTCAGTGGGCCTGCGCCCGCTGCACGCTCTGCAACCCCAGGAGCCTCGCCACCTGCGACGCGTGCGGCGCCGCGCGCCCCGCGGAGGCTGGCGACGCGTCGGACCCGGCCGCCATCGCCGGCGGCTCGTCCCTCCCGCCCCAGTGGATCTGCGGCCGCTGCACGCTCTGCAACCCCAAGAGCCTCGCCACCTGCGACGCGTGCGGCGCCGCGCGCCCCTTGGAGGCGGATGCTGCTGACGACGCCGACGCGTTGGACCTCTCCGCCATTACCGGCGCCGCGTTTCTCCCGCTCCGTGGCTGCTCCAGGAAGAGGGCTCGCGCGGCGTCGCCGGACGTCATCGTCGAGGAGGGCGGCAGCTCCAACCAGAGGGATGAGACGACCGCCGAAGAAGGTATATCTTGAAATAAAAAAAAGGATTATTTATATTTTGTTAATGAAGTACTAGAGTTTTTGTACCAGCGTTGTTGATTGTGCCAAGGATCGCTTTTATTACGCTTCTCCTGATTGATGCGATCTTTTCATCTGAATCTTTTCAAATGTTATTTTACAACATTTCCTTTATTTTTCTTTGAGCGATGCTATGCACACAACATTTTCCGTCCGATGTTCATGCCGTGCAGTCACACAGGCATCAAACAATCATTAATGGCCTTTTGTCCCAGCGGAAGAGGAACTAAGGGAATCAGATTTAGCCAGGTTGAGTCGTACAACAATCAGACAGGAAACATCGTCCTGAAGGCACTTCCGTTTTTCTTTTTTTGATATCCTGATAAAATGTTGGGATGCTATAAAACTTTCCGTCCCATACATATTGAATCACGACATGTTATGGAGAATTATTACCAAGCTAAAAGAATAGTAATGCTACCAATTGCCCTCTGATGGACTGGTTGCGAGTAATTGGGAATGAGAAATAATGTTAATGACATCTGGAAAGGGGCTTAAATTCTCAGTGTCATATGGTAGAGATGCAAGTTTAGAACCTTAGTCTTCTAGTTCAAACAAGTGAACTCGTTTTCTCAAAAAGTTATGATTTATGAAAATTTAGTTCATTTTATGATTAGTTACCCACTTGCATCCTTATCAGATGGGCACATACGGAATTTCAATACATGGAAAACTACATAAAAATATTGATGCACAATGATGAGGGATATGTTTGTGTTCTTTTTTTGCACTAATTTGTGGTATCTTTATCATGTTTCAGATTTTACCATGGTTGCTAATTAGTACAACATATAGTTTGCAGTTCCTGCCTAAATGCATTACTTTCACTTCATTATGTCAAATTTCTTCTACAAATATGGCCTTGTCCTGTTGTCCATGCAATAATATTTCCTCTGATTCTCCACTCTATTTTGTATATGTATAGCCATGCATTATCTTTTCTTATTGTTGCAGAACAGTTTTTTGTGTAAAGTATGTTTAGGTGATTTTTCTCAACGTGGTAACTTGATCTGATAGAAATTTATTATACAGAAATTTTACGCCATATTACTGTCATTCTCATCTCTCGCATCGACGTATGAGCAAGATATAAACCTTTGTGATACCGTTGAGGATGTCCTGCATTCATGTTATGACCATACTTTGAGAAATCGATCAATCGGTTATTTAGCACAGCCGTTTTATCCTTTCCAACACGGGCAGTCCAAATTCATACAGCATAGTTTCATAGGTTTGTGTATGCGCAAATCTGCCCCCTGGTAGTCATTATTGCTTACATACCTGCAGCGTATTGTTGATAATGGCAAATGATATTGCATCGGGAATGTTAATGGCAGTGATATCGTTCATGGCAAGTGGTGCGCTGTGCACGCAGGCTGATACTTCCTTTTTGTCTAAACTTTCTATTTTTTTTGTTCCTGTTATCATGAATATAACTTAGCATGAACCTTATAGAAGTTACTAACAGATTTATCTTTCATATGATATGTTGTTTATCTGTTGTTTGGCTTGAAACTCTGCATGAACTTATCTTGAAACCATTGAACCCTTGTTTGTTGTTTGTCTAAACTGATCAACAGAATAAATTTTCTGGCTACTTTATTCATGTTAGAAGCTTTTGGTTTTATGTGGTCTAGCTAAAAATTTATAATGCCTTTCTGCAGTAAATGCTGAGACTCATTTAGATAAGAAGATCATCAAAGTCATGACATACAACCTATGGTTTCGGGAGGATTTGGAACTGAGCAAAAGGATGAAAGCTATTGGAGATCTTATTCAGCTCCACAACCCAGATCTTATATGTTTCCAGGTCCAGAATTTGTCAGTTTATACTTTGTGTTATTTCTTTTCCCCTTCTTAATTTGTCCTGTGTAACTCCAGGAGGTTACATCAAACATATATCAGCTTCTCCAAAAATCTGGCTGGTGGCAAGAGTACAAATGCTCCCTATCAGATAAGTTGGCCATGTATATGGACAGGCCATATTTCTGCATGCAGGTATGCGCTGATGCTTCTCTCAAACTTCATATATGGCATGAGTGCAACATCCCTGAAATTCGATTTACTGATTTTCTTCTAAGGTTTACATGTAATTATTAATTTGTAATCCCCATTAAAACAAAGTGAGCCTTTTATTTTCATGGTCACCAGGATGCACATATGACCATTCCATTTATATAATGCCATGTACAAAAATATATAAGATTATGAAAGTACTTCTGGCAGAAATAAATTGAGAAGTTTCTCAAATGGTCAACCCAAATGCTGTTGCATATATTTGTTTTTAGTTTTCAAGTTTCTTACTGTATGTTCGACATTACTTCACTTGTTCACATAGGAACAAGGGGAGTATGTCCAGTTGGAATTAATGCCATGTTTTTTGCTGGATATAGTTAGCATATCAATTTCTTTTTCTTGCTTCTTTGTATCTCCAGGGTGTTTCAATAGTGTGAGCTTGACTAGTATCCCATACTTTCTGATGTGAGGAAACACTAGACTGTGTGTTTCTGCGGTGTATTTGATGAAAAACTTATGAAGATATTTGCACATCCGATTAAAAAAAATCTGGAATGAAATGGCACGATTCTCTCCTGCGTTGTTGTGGAAACAACTAAGTTATTTTGTTATCAGATTTTGATACATATTTCTAGATAGAAAGATGCATGAACATAATGGAGACTTCAAGATCTGAAAGTGGATATAGGGAAATAACATGAGCTGGGGTTTGGGCTGTTCTTGGCCCCAGATTGAGCTGAAGAGATAGCTCAATCTAGGCAATACGCAAAAATCGGAAAATTAACATTCCAAAATTGCTAACTGTAACATAGTCTTGGTCATAAATTATCAAAAAAAGTCATGAGGGAGCTTGTGCACTTTAATTTATTAATCAAGGTGTATAATTTGAACCTGTGGCATCATATTTCCTTTTAGTGTTTACTCTAGGTACCTGAGTTTTGCTCCTGAAGTGGTACGGCTCTCAGACATTTATGTTGTCATCTTACAGCTTATAAGAGCATATCTCCTTTTTTTTCGTATTCATGTGTTTCAGTAATGTGATTCGATTGCAATAAGTGCAGATGAGCAAGTTTCCCCTGGATTCTGTTAAATGCCTCCCATTTGGTAACTCAATAATGGGAAGAGAGCTCTCCGTGGCAGAAATCAACGTTGAAGGTGAAATCAAGCTGGTGTTGGCTACAAGCCACCTAGAGAGTCCATGCCGGTGGGATCAGATGTTCAGCAAGGAGCGAGTCACCCAGGCGAATGAATCTATGAGGATCTTGGATCGCTTCCGCAATGTAATATTTGGCGGAGACATGAACTGGGATGACAAAGGGGATGGGCCGTTTCCTCTGCTGGACGGCTGGACTGATCCTTGGGACGCGCTGAAGCCAGGTGACGAAGGCTGGACGTACGACACCAAAGCTAATGGCATGCTGACAGGCAACCGAAAGTTGCAGAAGAGGATGGACCGGTTCGTGTGCAAGCTCCCAGATTTCGAGATCGACGCTATCGAGATGATTGGGAAGGAGGCTATACCTGGAATATCGTACTTGAAAGAGAAGAAAGTCGGCAAGAATGTCCGCGAGCTGGAATTACCTGTTTTACCTAGTGACCACTTCGGGCTGGTTTTGAGCATTAGCTACACACTGGCAGGTTGAAATGTCTCGTCACAGTAGCTAGACACCAGGGTAGAAACTGTTGGTTTCCCTACGGTGTGAAAATGTTCCCTTGTAGTGAACTTGTACCCCTAAGAAAATGTTCCCTGTTATGACAAGAACATTTTCGTCCCGTGCTGTTTACTACTCCCTCTGTTTCAAAATATAAGACGTTTTAGGTTTGTGAAAAAAATAAATCTAGACTTGGTTTAGTATATAGGTTCATTCAACTTTGGAATGAATCTACACACTAAAAAAGGTCTAGATTTATTTTCTTCACAAACCTAAAACATCTTATATTTTGAAACGGAGGGAGTACTTACTAGGAAAGCCTTAGGAGAGAGATATGCATCATGCCATGTCAATGCCACGGTGCAACTTCCCAGTTTAGATGGTGAAAATGGCAGGAAACTTGTCTTTCGTTATTTTGGCTTGCCAAGCTTTTTGTTCCCAGTTTTCATTTTATCTTCCACAAACATGAATCTGAGTTGTTCAGTTCCTCATACCACTCAGCCACTGATTTATGGGTCCATGGTATGCATATTAAACTGAATCTTGTATCTCAGTCCCTAGGCCTGGACTCATGTTCCCACACACCCAAACATGCCCTAATAGTTTCAGTATGCACTGAGCTTCCCATGAGTAACCACTTCTGTATTGTTTGGGACAAGAAGGCATATCTCAGATTTATATACAGCCATACAGGTTTTCAAACGGAGTATACCCTTACCTATATTTTCACCAAGTTCGATATTAAACCCAAGTTACCGCTTAAGGTAGAAATCCCAGCAAGTATCCAACATGCAGTCATATAAATAATTCTTACACCCATCACAATGCCCTTCACTCGTGTTATTATACCACTCTAATCCACTTTAAAATAAAATAAAATTATACCACTCTAATTACAAAACCGAGACTTATATGTCTGAATTAGATATAATTTCTTCACTCAGACACGAGTGCCATATGCATGAAAATTCATCGCATTGGTAGAAGCAACCAATGTGATCATTACATGCCTAGAAAAGGGAAAAATGTTCTAGTTTCTCTAATTCATAGATAGTTACAAGGTTCCATTTGGATTTAAAGTAAAACAAAACATCTTGAGAGGCCAAAATCAGTAATTTTTGGTATCATATTTATTACATTCAATGGTACGTTTGCAGGTTTAAGGTCTAAGTGGAGAATACGCCGGTTCATGTGAAGATAATGTAAGCCTTGGCAAATCCCTTTGATGATTTGATACCGCGTTGTTGATCCAGTATACAAGATGTGCCTGTAACATTATGAGATTGGTTCATTATCTAATTATATAGATATTGACGCAAAAGGTATTGAGTTATATCTCCTTTGGGAGCTTGACAATATAATCATTGGTGAAGGAAGTAAATATGTAAAAACATGTTGTATGCAATATAAACTTACCATTGATATACTTATCAAGACTCCCTTTAGGTATATACTCAAAACAGAGCAACCTTTATCAAGATTTCCTTTATATACATACTCAAAACAGAGCAATCTTTGTCAAGGCTTCCGTTAGGTACATACTTAAAGCAGAGTAATCTTTGTCGTATATCTTGCATACGAACCTCGTGATCTATTATCTTATGTGTGTCAGCACAATATCCAAAAAACCGTACTATGTTTTTGTGCTTCGCCTTCATTAGACAACTAACTAGCAAATCCCTGCAGTCACAAGTTTCCTTATCAACATTAGCTTGATGAGCTAGCTCTTGCATGCTCTTGAAAAAGAATATCATTGCACAATGTTTATAGAAGTAATGGTAGAACGATAAAGTAACATAGTCATATAAGTTGTTTTTCCATTCTAAACTCACCTGTTAGTATGTGTATGATTATAACACCCAAGCTATATATGTCTGAATTAAAATATAGTTTCTCCAACGAGAAACTCAGGTGTCATATATCCACTACATGAAAATTCATATAGATTAGTCAATGAATGGTGAAGCGAACCAATAAAATTCTTACATAATCTAGGTAACTAAAATAACGAGGTTCTTATTTCTTTGAATCGTAGAAAACTTACGGGGTTCCATTAAGTTTTGAAGTAAAAGCTCGGCATTGTTTTTTATCAAAGCATCTTTGAAGACCAACGTCAGCGATGTTTGGTACAATATTATTATCCAACAATATGTTCGCTGGTTTAAGGTCCAAGTGGACAATACGCTGCTTCACATGTAGATAATATAAACCCTCACAAATTCCCTCGATTACTTTATAACACTTCCTCCGTTCAAGTATGCAAGATGCTCCTGTAACAAGAACAGAAGAAAGAGGGTTTAATATCCAAAATACTTCTCTTGATAGTATAGGCCATAATAAGTAGGATGGTTTTGGTTGCTTGAACGTATAATTTGTTCATCATGAAAGTAAAGATGTAAAGAGATCTTGCAGGCCAGATGGACGTACCAATGGCATATCTACCAGGACTCTCATTAGGCAGATAATCAAAGGAGAGCAACCTTTGTTGTCCATCTGCCATAACTAAGCTCCCCTGTAGGTCTACAAGTATCTCTTGTGTGCGAGAACAATATCCCCAAAACGGCACTACGTTTCTTTGCTTCCTCTTCGTCGAGCAACCCACCTCTTCATTGAACTTGTTCTCAAGAATATCAAGCGTTTCATTCAACATCTTTAAGGCGACCATCCTGTTCCCAAGCATTCCCTGCACTCACAAGTTCCCGCGTGCTCTGAAACGTTATTCACCAGATAGCTAGAATTAGCTGAAAAAAGGAACTGAAATAATCTCTGTACAAAAACAAAATTACAGGACAAGAATCAGTCCTCTACTAACTGGGAGAAGTAGCTCTTATACCCTGAACGAGCAAATACCAGTTCAGATCTTCGGTTCTGTCTGCAGATCGTGCTGGATCTGAAACCGCAAGTTTCATTTTTTTACTGAAATACCACTCTCCCACGCCGTTTCGGTCTCGCGAACCAGAGATCTATAGACTACTAATAATACTAGACCCCGAGCGCTTGTATACCAGCAAGATCGGTGTGGTAACCAGTCCATATATCTACTTACGGACTGCGAACAGATCTAACTAGCGTTCATGTATGATACTAGCTAAAAGAGCGTCTACAGCAACAACAACAGCAAAGGAGAAATTTTGGTACCTGATCGACGGTGCCGGATCGAGCTTCAGATCGATCGCCGGAACCTGAATCTGGGAGGGCAGCAAAGAGAGAGGGAGAGAGGACTTTCCCGGAGGGCGGAGGTGCAATGTATAGTGGTGTGCACAGAGGCTCCGTCCAGATACTTGTGCCCGAGAAAGACAAAATATTAGCGCGGCTCCATACGCGGTCGGCCACGTGAATAGCAGTAATTAATACTGACAGCGTAAAAAATACTCCATCACTACCACGACTCTACGCGCTCGCTAGGAGGTGAGATGCTCTCGTCGCTCCACACAATGCGCCGGCCATACATGCAAGTAGATCAATATTATAATTTTTGCTCCCGTCGTTTTAGAAAAAGTACAAACTCCAATTCAAACAAGTGTCGGTATAAAAATTATACTACCTCTATCTCTATCCCAAAGCTTAACGTTTTTAACAAGTCAAACTATCTAAAATTTGACTAACTTTTTAGAGAAAAAAATTTATAGTACATAATTCATATCCTTTCATATATTATAAAACTTATTTTCATATGGTATCTATATAATATAATAGTTTTTGATAGTTTTTTCTAAAAGTTTGATCAAATTTTATATGGCTTGACTTTTCAAAAAAAATGCTTTAAACCTTGTAATAGAGGGAGTACTAGTTTAGTATAAAATAAGTGGTACTATCTCCGTTTCAAGGCTTAAGACGCACACGCTTTCCAAAGCAAAGTTTGATCAAAAGAATTAAGCAACAAAATCTTGATTATATTGTACATAATTAGTATCGTTGGATTCGTATTGAAAATTACTTTTCAGTGATACTAGTTTTATACTAAAACTCTTTACGTATTTAGAGTAATTCTTGATCAAACAAAAAACACGCAAAACGAGGATGCTTTAAGCCTGAAACGAAGGGAGTACTTATTGTGGATCGGAGTGTCTGAACTGAGGAGAGGAAATAAATGGCACCATACTAATGACCCACTTATTTTTCGAACTAAGGTCTTGTTTGGTACTACTCCCTCCGTTTCAGGGCTTAAGGCGTCCTCGTTTTGTGTGTTTTTTCTTTGACCAAGAATTACTTTAAATACGTAAAGAGTTTTCGTATAAAACTAATATCACTGGAAAGTATTTTTTAATACGAATCCAACGGTACTAATTATATACAATATAATCAAGATTTTGTTGCTTAATTCTTTTGGTCAAGCTTCTCTTTTAAAAAGCGTGTGCGCCTTAAACCCTTAAACCTTGAAAGGGAGGTAGTAGAGTTTTTTAGTGATTAGAGGAAATAATGCCCACTTATTGCGGAATGCACGTTTGTTTTTAAAGTATTGGACTAGTTTAATTCTCACTTTCTCACTTTTTCCCGACTCCTAATGTATTTCTTTTTCAATTTCTAATACACTACTCCTATCTAGTGGATTGGGAATTAGGGCTTTATAGGGATTAGAGGGGTTTGGGTGAAGGTATGAGTTTCATCCAATCTTTTTGAGAATTATCACCTCTAATTTTCACAAGAGGTTTGATCCAGTACTACCCCTCCTCCTTAAACTCGTACAAATTCGAACCTATATCCAAACCGAGTGTTATCCTTGTAGAGGCATACATGTCGGGATCTGTAGATATATGACATCCCTGCACGCACACGTTTCAGCTTGCCCCACCACCGCCTAGCACCCCAAACGCCGTGGCCACCGTCAGCCATGTCAAGTGAGCCGCCTAAGAAGTCATTGAACAAGTTGTCGAACTGTCCGACGAGCAACCAGACAAGTAGACGGATAGTCCGGCGAGCTGTAGGACTGCCCGACCGCCGCTTCCAAGCTCTCCCGTGCCGCCTCCACCATGCCGCCCCCTCTAGGTCTGCCTTGTCGGCACACACCTACGACGCCAAGCCGAGGCGTGCGCCGGCCAGGCCGAGTCACCGGCTCGCCGGACCCAACCGCCACCACTACCACCGCACGCGGACACGGCCGTCACCAGATGATTCGGCGTATAATCATACTTTTTTCTTTGCGTAGAGCTCGTAATAGTACATGTATGGCTAGAAAAGTGTATTATTTGGTTGAGTTATACAGAGTTATGTACACAGTTACATATATGTATATAATTATGAAGGGATATCAAGTGATCTGAGCCGTGTTTAACATTATACAAGTTTTGTACGAATTTACGGGGGAGAGGGTAGTACCGGATCAGAGCCCTTTCCACAAAACCTCTAGTACCAAACAAGACCTAATTAGGGTAAATGGTACCCTAACACTAACAATGGCTCACTTGCACTTGCATCTCTAGCACAATCGGAGATGTTGTTGGTGTTGGGATGGCCAAATGGCTGTCTTGTCTCTCTTTCCCTTTTTCCTTTTACTTACTATTCAATTTTATTTTATTTTGTTGAAAGTCTTTTGATGTTTATTTTGTCTTCTATTTTTTCGCATCTACATCATGATTTTAATAATTATTTGGTTTATATTTTATCCTTTACTTTTTTGCAACAAATGTATGAGCCTTTGTAGATACACGAGCTTTATTTAGGAGCTATGGATATTAATTTTCAAATATATGGACACTCATTCAAAAACACAAGAACATTTTTAATTTTAAAAAATACGTAATAATTTTATTTTGGTGGCCTTGAACATTTGTTGCGATAAACCTGAACATTTTTAAAATATATTAGTATATAAAGTATTACAATAACACCAAATAGTGTTGTAATTTACTTGATTTTTTCACTAGTGTAGTGAACACTTTATTCAATTACATGAAGAATTTCTCAAACCATACAAATAAATTAAGCCTAAAGAATATTAATTTTGACCTATGAAATGACAATGAATATATTTTTACTAAAGTGATATAACATTTTTTATGTTTTGAGAATAATAAAATGATCAATAGGAAAAATTAGGAAAATATGTGTGCATACACACGCCAATGGCTAGCCCATTTAGCTTACCTTCACCCAAGGGTGGCTTCAGTCGAGGCAAAAAAAAAACTTGGGGTGTCACGACTTTGTGAGCATAAATGTGAGAGCACATGGAATTTGTAGCGATGGAGGGATCTTAGATCTACATATGCAACTCATAGGATGCAGACACCGATGTCCCATGTTTGGACCTGTTGTATGTGTGTAATATCCCTACTCACACATTGCTCTTGCATTATATGATGTACAAAGGGGTATTACAATGCATAGATGGACTCTATAAGATGTAAAATATGATCTCTGAGAGGCTATGGTGGACGGACTAGGGTTTAAGACCCGTAGATGCATTTAGGATTCCAGACAATGCCAATGGTTGCGACGCTTCTTTAGGTCTTGGATCTCGTGATATGTTATTGTTGGTGATAGTATGATTGCAAGGTTTACCTTGGTGCCGCAAGCAATCTTCCTTTGTTGAGAATTATTTGGTTGAGACTCGGGTATCTAGATATATGAACTTGTGCAACATCGAGAGTTGAACAAAGTCGAGCGATGTTATCCCATGCACACACATTGATCGGGATCCAAATATGAATGATGAACATGACAATTTGAGGGAAGACAGATCTATGAGATAGCATGGCATGCACAATATGGTTTTTACCTTTGTGCCACCTACTCTTTTGTTGCATTCGACTAGTCAAGACATGGATAGCTTAGCAGGATATATGAACTCTAGCAACACCGAGAGTAGAAGAAACTCAAATAATGCCATCCCCCATGCGCACATAGACTTAGACCAACATATGAGTGGAGATAAGCATGCACACAAAAAAGGAAGAAAATCATTCTAGGCCTTGAACAAGTTCATAATACAATGTGTTGACTAGGGTTTAAGATCCCTAGATCCGTTTAAGATTTATGATGATGATTTTGTCCATGGGCGGTACTTCTATA
The DNA here is from genome assembly GCA_910589765.1 of Avena atlantica. NCBI lineage: Eukaryota > Viridiplantae > Streptophyta > Magnoliopsida > Poales > Poaceae > Avena > Avena atlantica. The sequence goes on along the minus strand of OU342734.1, from coordinate 8,183,665 downwards.
GGTCTTGGACTACCTATCCCCACTAGAGGAGCTTGAGGTACCTTTTATACAAAGGGATGGAGAGGTCCCCTTTATTTTCTAGGTTGGACCTTAATTTCTTGTGCTTGATGCATTTCATTTTAAACATGTATCTTGCCTTCTAAAAGGGGTTTGGCATGAGGCTTCTAGATGATCTTCGACTTTCACCATTCTTGCCCACCTAGCTGTCTTAGAGGGTATAGTGTCCAGAGCATAACATATTTATGTGTCAACAACTTCCCTCTCACCTAAGGCATGTCGTAGGAGCTTCTGTCAAATACAACCCAAGATGAGTGACAATCACTCTTGGTTAGAGAGAATAGTGACTCATCTATGTTGGAATTTTTGCCTAAATAGGCCCAGCCCATTTATTATATGTCAATAAATTCCTGAAATCCTAGAGGCCCATTTGGCCCATTCATGCAAGGCAAGAGCTGGGACAAATGTTTAGTCCCACATTGCTAGTTGAGTGGAAGTTGGACCAGCTTATAAGGTGAGCTCTCCTACCACTTGGTAAAAGGATGAGAAGGAGAAGGAGAGAGTTCCACACGCGCGCTCCTCCTCCTCGCTCGCCTCGCCACGCCACGCCACGCCACGCCACGCGCCGCGGGTTGCGGGTTGCGGGAATCTTGCCGAGCCGAGCTTTATTTTGCCACGCATGAATGGTGAAGTTGAAACTTAATACGAACTGAGTGGAGGATGTCCGATGGGCTGCCGCCTGTTCGCTTCAACTCCCGTCTGTTTGTTTCATCTACCTCTCTGTGTCTATATAAGAGAGAGGTCGCGCCTCTTCTCAGACACACTGCAACACATCGTCGCATACTCCTTTGCGCCTCAAGTTCCAGAGCACTGCGCTACCTAGATCTTCCCCATCCCGTCTTGCGGCGTGCACCGCGAGCCGGGACAGTAGGCCTCCGATACCCCGCTGCTTCGAGTCCTGTACGGGAGAAGGGCGATAAGGTTTTTGGGGAGCGCTATCGGCGCGACTACTGGCTTCATCACGGAATCCCTCTCGGATACCGATTGCGCCGACGTCTTCCCCAACGAGGACTTCTTCCCCGACATCAGCACCCTCTTCCTCGACGACATGGCTAACGACGGTGCCAACACGAACACCAGCGGTTCCTCTTCTGTTGCCGCTGCCGTGTATGTTTTCTTTATCAATCTTATTCTGATCGCATCTCAAGACTTATGTTTTGCAGTATGTTTGGTTACCTATCTTAATATGTTTTCACTATTTCACATCATTAGTATTTTGTCTTTTATTATAATCATGTTTTATCTAGCGTTTATTATGGGTAATTCGCTTGGTAAATTGCTCTATTATTCAACAATCCAAAAACCTTATTTCAGGCAATTTGCCCCAAGTGGCTTTCTTGCTTCTATGAAGCCACCTGTGTTCGAAGGTGTGAATTACAAACGATGGCGTGCGAGAGCAGTGCTCTGGTTTCATACCATGAGCTGCTATAACGCCATCTATGGCGCACCTGAGGGAGAACTTAATCCCGCTCAGGAAGAGGCGTTCCAAAAACTTGATACCACTTTCAAGGCTGCCTTGATCAGCATTCTTGGCGACAATATTGTTGATTCATATCTGTCATTTAGCAATGGCAAGGATATGTGGGATGCGCTTGAGAGAAAATTTGGAGTCTCCGATGCTGGCAGTGAACTGTATGTCATGGAACAATTCTATGACTATAAGATGGTTGAGGACCGCCCCATTGTGGAGCAGGCTCATGAGATACAGTCACTTGCCAGGGAGCTTGAGCACTTCACTTGTGTGTTACCGGACAAGTTTGTTGCCGGAGGTATCATTGCCAAACTTCCCCAGTCATGGAGGAATTTTGCTACTTCTCTGAAGCACAAGAGACAAGAGTTCTCCGTCACGGATCTCATTGGGACTCTTGATGTGGAAGAGAAAGCGAGATCAAAAGACACACGTGCTCGAGGTACCGAGGGAGGTTCTAATGCCAACCTGATATAGAAAAGGAACTTCCAGCCTCACAAGTTCAAGAACAAAGGCAAGTTTGATGACAAAGGAAAGTTCGATGGAAAGAACAAGGCCTCACAGTCCACCAGCTTCAAGAAGAAGACTGATAAGAGGAAAGGTGCTTGTCATGTGTGCGGTGATCCTAATCATTGGGCTCCTGCTTCTCCCAACCGCTTTGACAAACGCCAGCATGGGAAGGGCAGCAAGACTGCTAATGTTGTCATGGGCGACGTTGAGATAAAAGATGTTGGGTATGGTATATTACCTACTGTTCTTTCATTATGTCATTCTCCTGATTGGTGGATTGACACGGGCGCTAATGTACATGTCTATTCTGATATTTCCATGTTTTCTTCATATCAGGTCAGAGGGACTCAAACCGTGCTGATGGGGAACGGCTCGCATGCTTCTGTTCATGGTGTTGGTACGGTCGATCTGAAATTCACTTCGGGATAGACCGTGCGCCTGAAGAACGTGCATCATGTTCCCTCAATAAATAAAAAAATCTTGTTAGCGGATCTCTTCTGTGTCGAGATGGCTACAAGATTGTTTTCGAGTCCAATAAATTTGTAATTTCGAAGTATGGAACCTTTGTTGGTAAAGGCTATGAGTGCGGAGGCTTGTTCCGCTTATCTCTGTCAGACATTTGTAATAAAGTTGTTAATCATATTTACACGAATTTTGAATCAAATGTCTGGCACTCTCGTCTTTGTCATATTAATTTTGGTTGTATGACGCGGCTAGCCAAAATGAATTTAATCCCTGATTTCTCAACTGTTAAGGGATCTAAGTGCCAAGTCTGCGTGCAAGCTAAAAAACCTCGCAAGTCACATACGACTACAGAAATGAAAAATTTAACACCACTAGAGCTCATACATTCTGATCTTTGTGATATGAATGGTGTGTTGACAAAAGGTGGAAAGAAATATTTCATGAATTTGATCGATGACTCTACGAGATATTGTCATGTGTATCTTCTGAAATCAAAAGATGAGGCTTTGAGTTTCTTCAAAATCTATAAAGCTGAGGCAGAAAATCAAATTGATCGAAAGATTAAGAGGCTTAGGTCTGATCGTGGTGGAGAGTATTTTTCCAACGAGTTTGATTCCTTTTGTGCGGAACATGGAATAATTCATGAGAGGACGCCTCCCTACTCACCCCAGTCAAATGGAGTAGCCGAAAGAAAGAACCATACTCTAACAGATTTGGTTAACGCCATGTTAGACACATCGGGTCTTTCTAAGGAATGGTGGGGGGAGGCACTATTGAACGTGTGTCATGTCCTAAACCGAGTTCCCACAAAGAACAAAGAAATTACTCCATTCGAAGAATGAGAGAAGAAAAGATTAAAACTCTCTTACTTACGTACTTGGGGTTGTTTGGCAAAGGTTAATGTACCAATCCCCAAGAAGCGCAAGCTTGGACCAAAAACCATTGATTGTGTTTTTCTGGGCTATGCTTTTCATAGCATTGGTTATAGATTCTTGATAGTAAAATCTGAAGTGCCTGACATTCATGTCGGTACAATCATGGAGTCAACTGATACGACTTTCTTTTAGGATATCTTTCCAATGAAGGATAAACCTAACTCATCAAATCCGGAGATATCTAGTTCATCTAATCAGGAATTTGCTATATTCTCTGGACCTACCATTCCTGAACACTCTTAAAGTCCTAAGGAGGATGATAATGAAATTCCTAAAAGTAGCAAGAGACAAAGGACTGCAAAGTCTTTTGGTGATGATTTCATTGTGTACCTTGTCGATGACACTCCCACTTCCATTTCAGAAGCTTATGCATCTCCTGATGCTGACTACTGGAAGGAAGCTGTTCATAGTGAAATGAATTCCATCTTAGCTAATGAAACATGGCAGATCACTGATCGTCCTTATGGGTGCAAACCTGTAGGATGTAAATGAGTGTTTAAGAAGAAACTAAGGCTGATGGTACTATTGAGAAGTACAAGGCAAGGCTTGTGGCCAAGGGTTATACCCAAAAGGAAGGTGAAGACTTCTTTGACACTTACTCACCTGTAGCAAGGTTGACCACCATTCGAGTACTACTTTCTCTGGCTGTCTCACACGGTCTTCTCGTTCATCAAATGGACGTTAAGACGGCTTTCCTAAATGGAGAGTTGGATGAGGAAATTTATATGGATCAACCAGATGGTTTTGTAGTAAATGGTCAAGAAAGAAAAGTGTGCAAGCTACTGAAGTCTTTATATGGTCTTAAACAAGCACCTAAGCAGTGGCACGAAAAATTTGATAAAACCTTAACCGCTGCAGGCTTTGTTGTAAACGAAGCTGACAAGTGTGTATACTATCGCCATGGTGGGGGTGAGGGAGTCATCCTTTGTTTGTATGTTGATGACATACTGATTTTCGGAACCAACCTTAATGCAATTAAGGAGGTCAAAGATTTCTTATCTCGTTCCTTTGAGATGAAGGATCTGGGAGTAGCTGATGTCATCCTGAACATCAATCTATTGAGAGATGATGATGGTGGGATTACACTGCTTCAGTCCCACTATGTGGAAAAGATCTTGAGTCGTTTCGGGTATAGCGACATCAATTTTTCTCCTACACCGTATGATCCTAGTGTGTTGCTTCGAAAGAATCGAGGAAATGCTAGAGACTAACTAAGATACTCTCAAATCATTGGCTCGCTTATGTATTTAGCTAGTGCCATGAGGCCTGACATCGCCTTTGCTGTAAGCAAACTCAGTCGATTTGTTTCAAATCCAGGAGATGATCACTGACATGCTCTTAAGAGAGTTATGCGATATCTAAAAGGCACTGCGAGCTATGGCATACACTATACCGAGTATCCGAGGGTACTAGAGGGTTATAGTGATTCAAATTGGATATCTGATGCTGACGAGATAAAGGCCACGAGTGGATATGTTTTCACACTTGGTGGTGGCGCTGTTTCTTGGAAGTCTTGCAAGCAGACCATCTTAACGAGGTCAACTATGGAAGCAGAACTCACAGCACTAGACATGGCCACTGTTGAAGTAGAGTGGCTTCATGAACTCTTGATGGACTTACCTGTGGTTGAAAAACCTATACCCGCAATTCCAATAAACTATGATAATCAAACTGTGATTATTAAGGTGAACAGTTCTAAGGATAATATGAAGTCCTCAAGACATGTGAAGAGGAGACTAAAATCTGTCAGGAAAATGAGAAACTCCGGAGTTATTGTATTGGATTATATCCAAACATATAAGAACCTGGCAGATCCCTTCACAAAGGGACTATCACGCAATGTGATAGAAAATGCATCGAAGGAGATGGGTATGAGACCCACACTATGAGTTTTCCACAGTGGCAAACCAATCTATGTGATCGGAGATCCCGTGAATTAGAATTGGGAGACAAGCTGTTGGTAGACTGAGAGGAAAATATTCCTACTTTAATGAACACCACTCCGTGAAGATGCAATACTTTCCTATTCTGCACGGCAGGTTGATTTTATCTTAATGTGTTCTAAATGGCTTAATCTTAAGCAGAGATGTTGTCCTGCAGAACATCTATTGAAGAACACACCTATATGAGTCTGACTGTCAAACGTCGCAGTCTATGAGAGTTGGGTCCTCTCTAATAAACTCATCAAAGGACATGAAGTATGACGTATAAGCTCCACCCGCGGAGAAGTGCCACGGTAACCTAGTATCGGTCAAGACTTTTTGTGAAGCTAGGTTCGCAGCAAACTTGCAGTTCAACGCATAGTCCACTGTCAAGTTGCGGCCTAGTATAACATAAAGTTCTAGGTGGAATTTCAACTTAACAGTCTCCACTATAGTACCGGTATATAAAAAATGTTTTGGAACCAAAGGCAAACTTCATGTGCCTCTGGGATCTGGTGGGGGATTGTTGGAATTTTTGCCTAAATAGGCCCAGCCCATTTATTATATGTCAATAAATTCCTGAAATCCTAGAGGTCCATATGGCCCATTCATGCAAAGGCAAGAGCTGGGACAAATGTTTAGTCCCACATTGCTAGTTGAGTGGAAGTTGGACCAGCTTATAAGGTGAGCTCTCCTACCACTTGGTAAAAGGATGAGAAGGAGAAGGAGAGAGTTCCACACGCGCGCTCCTCCTCCTCGCTTGCCTCGCCACGCCACGACGCGCGCCGCGGGTTGCGGGAATCTTGCCGAGCCGAGCTTTATTTTTCCACGCATGAATGGTATATGAACAGTCGTACAGAAGTTGAAACGTTTTGCTCAAGTGGACCTTTAATACGAACTGAGTGGAGGCTGTCCGATGGGCTGCCGCCTGTTCGCTTCAACTCCCGTCCGTTTGTTTCATCTACCTCTCCGTGTCTATATAAGAGAGAGGTCGCGTCTCTTCTCAGACACACTGCAACACATCGTCGCATACTCCTTTGCGCCTCAAGCTCTAGAGCACTACGCTACCTAGATCTTCCCCATCCCGTCTTGCGGCGTGCACCGCGAGCCGGGACAGTAGGCCTCCGAGACCCCGCTGCTTCGAGTCCTGTACGGGAGAAGGGTGATAAGGTTTTTGGGGAGCGCTATAGGCGCGACTACTGGCTTCATCACGGACTCCCTCTCGGATACCGATTGCGCCGACGTCTTCCCCAACGAGGACTTCTTTCCCGACATCAGCACCCTCTTCCTCGACGACATGGCTAACGACGGTGCCAACACGAACACCGACGGTTCCTCTTCTACTGCCACTGCCGTGTATGTTTTCTTTATCAATCTTGTTCTGATCGCATCTCAAGACTTATGTTTTACAGTCTGTTTGGTTAGCTGTCTTAATATGTTTTCGCTATTTCACATGATTAGTATTTTGTCTTTTATTATAATCATGTTTTATCTAGCGTTTATTATGGGTAATTCGCTTGGTAAATTGCTCTATTATTCAACAATCTATTCATGTCAGGCCACAAAACGGAGTGGCTATTTGTTTTTGTTTGTGATTTTGGTTATTGCGTACTTTACTTAACAAATCAATGAAGTCAAACCATTTGTTAAAAGTTCTTCTATTTCTTATATTTTTATCAGGTGCAACTACATTTCTCTTAAGGGAAATCACAACTTCTTTTTTGAATATTTTCTCAAATTGAATGGATTGAAACTAATACACCTCCAAACTATTGAGATGTTGGTGGAACACACACAAAAGCATACAGAAAATAGACACATGATATAGGGTATGATTCCCTTCTTTATTATGCAGATCCCGGAGGAGAATATATGTGTATAATTGTGGTGCCCCTGTCCCTAGTTATATAGTAGGCACACAAGGCGTGTCGAGTAGACATGTCCTTGGAATATGGGAAAGACCTCCCAAATAAATAAATAAAGTGTAATTGCATACTAAGATTGTGTAGAATAGCCTCATTAAAACCTTGTATGGATAAATAGACGAGAAAAATTAGTAAAAGGATACTACAATTCTTCCTTGGATATGAGAAGTTTGTCTAACTGATTTCTTCGTTTCTCTAAGTCTCTTCATCCCTAATTCCTTTGAGCACATCTTGCATGGATGCATGGTGGGAATTCCTTAGTGAACTTATCTACTAGATTTTCACGGGACTTCTGTATGCAATATACTTTATAGTTTCACCCAATGCAATTCATGAAGAACTTGAGGTTGATATGCTTCATGATTTTTTTTCATATAGCTCGATTTGCATTTGTGCCACATATGCTACATTATCTTTTGTATAATTGTTGGTGTCTACCGGGTATCCAACCCTCATGATGCCCAAAACAATTCATGTTCCGTTTATGAATCATGCAATGCAATTTATATTTGTGATTGGATGTTATATAGTCGAGGACTATGTTACATAACCCACTATGGTTTAACTCTTGGCTCTTTCCAAAGAGTAATGTAGCTTTATTCCTTCATAGAGGTAAAGAAAATATCTCTATGCCTATCCAATGTATTACGATTGGCTCTATATTGTAACTTGCTTAGCAAGTTCACTACAAATGTGATTGATATTTATGTGTAGGGTTTAATATTCATGAATGTGTATCAGGCTCTCCAATACGGTTTCAAGACTGTAATATTCACGCCCCTCTCATTTCTAGAATTATACCGTCTCTGCTTGTTGTAGGATGGCTATTCTTGACCGATGGTTGTGCATTATTATGTCCAGATCTCTCCAACACTTCTTGGTGTATGAGATTATTTGTACTATATTTCTTCTGGATAATGCTCGATCTTCCCGTCGAGAGTATTGCACTGTTTGTAATACACCTTGGGTCATAAACACAAAAAAGAGTCACGAGGAAGCTCGTGCACTTCTTTGATCAAGGTGTATGATTTGAACATGTGGCATCATGATTCGTTTTTCTCTTGATACTGCTCTTACCTCTTAAAGATTATGTTATCCCTTACAGATTATAAGAGCATGTATACTCGTTTTGTACATATTCATGTATTTCAGTAACGTGATTCGATTACAATTAGTGCAGAAGAGCAAGTTGTATGTGTGTTCCTTTGACTGTGTTAACTCAATAGGTGGAAGAGAGCTGTCCTTGGGAGATATCAACGTTAGTGTGCGGTGGAGTTGGTGTTGGCCATAAGACACTTGGAGAGTCGTCCATACTAGTAAGTTCCACATGCATGCTGGTGGTTTCAGGTTTTTCACAATGAGGTGTTTCTTAGCACTTTTTATAAAAATAATTAAAAATTAATAAACAATAATGGCAATGCATTGTTTCTTAGCGGTGTTGCATTTAATGATTTTAGTCTCATGCATGTGTGTGATTGGTCTAGCTAAGTTTTATGCCTATGATACCATGCAAGGGGTGTATCTTAGCTAAGATACAACAACACTCTCTTTCTTCATTAAATGACATGCCACATAGGCAAAACACCTAGAATACTGCGGTAAAAAACACCTGTGAAAGGACTCAGATGTACATCAAAAAGGATCGAGTCACCCAGGTAAATGAGTCTATGAGGATCTTGGATTTCTTGCGCAACGTGATATTTGGCGGAGATATGAACTAGGATGACAAAGGGGGTTGGCCCGTTTCCTATATGCTAGGCGGATGGACTGATTTCTCTGAAAACATTATAAACTCACATTGTAGTGCAGATGAATATGTGATGCTGAAGGTTTATCCTGGAATTCTTTCCTACCTTCCATTCCGCTATGCAATATGTATGATATTCACTACATACGTTCAATCCGGGAAGCCATTATTCACTTCAACAAATAACCAATATATGATTAATGAATTTTGTTTTGTAAATATTGATCCTTGCATTCAAACATGTTGTAGGATTCTCATTATTGATGTTTAATCCAACCCCGAGAAGAGATAAAGGAATGCAAGTTACGTAACAAATGGCTTGAAAATTATCGTCTATAATAATATAATTCAATTGCTAGTATTTAGTGTCAACAATTAGAAACACACTTAACAGTACAAACATTATAGACATTTGGGTGGTACTCGATGAGATACAAAGGATGCTGACAAATTTTAACCTCTTTAGATATAGATCATTAGGCCACTTTATTACATCTAGCTCTTGAAGTTCATGATTTTCTATAGATCATTAGGCCACTTTATTACATCTAGCTCTTGAAGTTCATGATTTTCATCACAAGGACGGTATATGATGTCATACCCAACAAATTAGCCTCATGAAAATGTCTATTTTGCAACAAATAAGCATTATATATAGACAACTACTTATATTACCGTTATCATTATTATTTTTATCTTACCTTTTTCACCGTTGTTATGACAGCTATTTTTGGTATTGTTTGACAACCCTACCTATATTTCCACCATGTTCGATATTAAACTCGAGTTACCGCTTACTAGAAAAAATTACCTATACTAGGAAACCCCAGCAAGTATCCAACGTGCTAGATATTTCTTACATCGGTCACAATGCCCCTTCTCTCACGTTATTATACCACTGTAATTATAAAACAGAAACTATATATGTAAAAATTGAATGTAATTTCACTATAACCACTCTAATTACAAAACAGAAACTATATATGTAAAAATTAAATGTAATTTCACTGAGACAGTCGATTGCCATATCTTCGCTGCATGAATATTTATGCATTGGTAAGCAGCCAATGCAATCATTACATACCCAGAAAAGGAAAAAAGTTTAAATTGTTCAAATTTTCCTAATTCATAGATACTTACAAGATTTCTTTCAGATTTGAAGTAAAAGAATACATCTTGAGAGATCAAAATCAGCAATTTTTGGTACCATATTATATTCAACGGTATAATTGTAGGTTTAAGGTCTAAATGTATAGTACGCCAGTTTATGTGCAGATAATGTAAGCCTTCGCATATTCCTTTGATGATTTGATACCGCTTTGTCCATCCAAGTATACAAGATGCTCCTGTAACATTATGGAAATGATTTATTATCTAATTGTATAAACATTGATACAAAAAGTATTGAGATATATCTCTGTTGTAATTTTAGAATGCTATGAGATCTTGCCAATATAATCATAACTAAATGTGAAAAATCATGTTATGTGCCACATGAACTTACCATTGATATACTTATCAAGACTTCCTTTAGGTACATACTCGAAGCAGAGCAACCTTTGTCAAGATTTTTCTTTAGGTACATACTCAAAACAGAGCAACCTTTATCAAGACTTCCATTAGGTATATACTCGAAGCAGAGTAATCTTTGTCGCACATGGCATACAAACCTCGTAATCTATTATCGCATATGTGTCAGCACAATATCCTAGAAACCATACCATATTTTTGTGCTTCGCCTTCATTAGATAACCAACTAGGCAATCCCTGTAGTCACATGTTTACCGGTCAGCATCGATTTGATGTGCAAGATCTTGTGTGCTATTAAGATCAAATAACATTACACAATGTTTAAAAAATGAATGATAAACTATAAAGTAACATGGTCATATAAGTATTCTTTTTCATTCTAAATATCACGACACAGTTTCTCACCTGTTATTATCTTTATGATTATAACACCCAAACTGTATATGTCTAGCTTAACATGTAGATATTTCAACGAAAAACTCGAGTGCCATATCTTCGCTGCATGAAAATTTATATAGTTTTGTCAATAAATGGTGAAGTCGATCCAATGAAATTCTCATGTAATCTACGACATGAAAAGTAATGAAATTCTCCAACTCATAGAAAGCTTACATGGTTCCATAAAGGTTTAAAGTAAAACCTCGGCATTTCTTTTCATCAAAACATCTTGGAAAGTTAAAGTCGGCGATTTTTGGTACCATATTATCATCCATCAATATGTTTGCAGGTTTTAGGTCCAAATGGATAATACGGTGCTTCACATGCAGATAATATAAACCCTCACAAATTCCCTTGATTACTTCATAACACTTTTCTCCATTCAAATATACAATATGCTCCTGTAACAAAGTGAGAAGAAATGAGGTTTAATAATATCCAAAATACTTTTCTAGATAGTGTAAGAACAATAAGCAGGCTAATGATGGGTGCTTGACCATATATATATATTATTAGAAAAGTAAGGATGTAAAGACATGTTGCGGGACACATAGTCGTACCAGTGTCAGAGCCTAGGAACCACACCACACTTTTGTGCTTTGTCTTCACTGAACAACCGATCTCTTCGTTGAACTTGTTCTCAATAATATCAAGCGTTTCATTCAACATCTCTACGGCGACCGTCGCGTTCCCGAGCATTCCCTGCGGTCATAAGGTTTCATGTTAGCATTCTTTGAAACGTTATTCGGTGAGTGAACTAGAACTACTAGCTGAAAAGGAACCCAAACAACCGGTAGAAACAGAATTACTGGACAAGAATCAGACTGCTACCCTGCAATACAGGTAAAGTGGTAGATGTATATATATGGGTCTTATTTCCTGCAGAGTGCAGGAGCAAATACTAGTGCAGGTTTTCGATTTTGTCGGCAGGTTGTACCGGATCTTAAACCGCAAGTTTCACTCTTTTACCTACTGTACCTTTTTCTAGTTGGAAAATTTCCTCTTCCCGACTGAAAGACTTAGACTCCACTCCTCCCCTCCCTATCCCTAGTTCCCTACCCACATAGACGTACGGGATCCGGGCCAGCTCGTCTTCGCTGCCTCACAGATCACACATCTCCCACGAGATGGGTCGCGGCTGCTACTGATGTACCGCTCTACCTTGCTGTCTCGAGAACCAGAGAGATCCATAGACTACTAATACTTGTAATCCCCGAGCGGTTGTCCCAACTAGCACATCGGTGGTAACAAATCTAGTCTAGCTAGCGAATTAGTGTTCATGCATGATAGGAAGAGCAATCGCAACAGCAGTAAGGCAGAAAATACGGTACCTGATGCGGCCGGGTGGAGCTTCAGAGATGGATCGCTAGCTTCTGAGATCTGAATCTGAAGCCGGCAGAGAGAGAGAGGGGAGTGGGGGCTGTATGCTAGAAGCGCGTGGACTTTCCCCCAAGGGGGGGCGCGGAGGTGCAATGTATAGAGGTTCACAGATGCTGCGTCCAGATATACTTGTGCCGAAGAAAGACAATATTAGCACGACTCCACACGCGGTCGGCGATGTGCTAGTTGGGACAACCGCTCGGGGATTACAAGTCTCTACTATATAATTTGTCTTAAGGTGGTTTTCGTTACCCTATGATTTTCGTCCGTCATATATTTGGACGATTATACCCCTGAGATTTGATCATAATTGCTGATACTACCACCGCTAAGTCAAAGGTCCGGTTCTGTATTCTTCTTCCCCCACGATGAAACGGCACCTCGCTCATCCCGCTGGAGGAAAGGAACCGCTAATTTCCCCTGTCCCCTGAGATCTGGGTCTTCCCGTGGCCGAGCGCGGAGACGGACACGGAGCTGCGCAGGCGCCGCGAGCATCGAGGCGGGTCGCCGACGGGCGGTAGAGGTCGGAGATGAGGTCGTCCAAGTCTTTGTTCCTCTATCAGCGCCTCCCGAATCCGCCACCGGCGCCGCATCTCCTCTGCACCTCTGCGCTGCTTCCCAGACATGGGCGAGAGGACCTACGATGTCTTTATTCTGTGCGCCTCTCCTTCTACTAGGACAGCAGGTGCGTACGGCATAAAATTTGCACTCTTGCTCAATTACGATGGATTTTCAGCGGTTTCTTCGGTTGGATTCGCCGGGTGGGATCTCTAATTCTCGGTGCCCGGTGAAGTTTTTGCTTGTTCTATGTCAGGAGGAAGGACGGATTCAAGATTTCGATGCCAACCAGAAGACTTCTCTAGGAGAACCATATGACTTGTTCTCTTTCCCCATTAGCGTCGTTCAGTGTTCACTGCAGATACCTGATGGCACTTTGTTTGTTTTAGATGATTGGTGGTGTGCCTTGTTCTACTAAACCGAATATCCAAAATTGTACTCCTGAAGTTCAGATCCTTCTTTAGTGCATTTTTATGGTATAACCAGTTAATTCATCCACTGTAAATTCAATACGGTGAGGCTCCAGCTCTACCACAGAATAGCAAATCTCAAACGGGAAACAAGGAACATAATGCTAACTACATGTACTGCCACATTACAAAAATTATTTATGTGTTTTAATCAGTACTAGAGTACTAGACGCTGTGTTACAGACCAAGTGTACCTGCAGTGACAGTTGGAAGTTCGTAGATTCTGGGCATAACTATGCGGACCATTGTAATTTGATCTTGCATTTTCTTGTGTACAAGTTGCTTTTACCTCCAACGACCATACTATCTCTGTCATTTAATGCTAAAGTTCCTCTAAGGTGTAGAGCAAATCAAGATTTGTATTGTGCAATTGCAAGGAAATAGAACAACGCCAATAGTAATGTAAATTAAAATATATGTATGTATATCTCTTTTTTAGTCGGTCTAATGTTTATCATACACCTTCGGGTTGCATCTCATCGTTCATATGTTGATATTGCTGAGGTTAGGACAGAGAAGGGGAGAGCGTCGATTCCTCCTCATCGGAGGACTTTTTTTTTCCTGAAAAGTACAAATCTAAAGATTCAAAAAATACGAAAAAAGTACCTGGATGTAGATAATAATTAGTAATACACACATGCAAAAAAGCGTATAGAAATAATTTGTATTCCGGCCTCTGCAAAAAAGAGAAATGTTTAGATCCGGGTGTGATTAGTGCAAATGTGAATGGGCCTCCCTTTGTCCAAAATTTATCATATTTGTCTTTTTCTGTGCTGAAAATATAAAGTATTTTACAATAAAAATCTGCATATTTGTATTTCGTATTATTGGTTACACGTAGGTATTTTTTCAAAAATATTTGACGTTTTCTGAAAATTTCAAAAAAGGCCTCCAGTAAGCCCGTCCTCTGAAGTGAATATCCGCAGAGAAGGGGATGCTACATTCCGTATTCCACTTGTTACTTCAAGGATGGATGATCTTGTGAGGTTTACCGATTAAAATATTCAGGTGGCTTCTCTCCAAACCCACATTTTCAAAAGTCAAACTATCTTTCTAATTAATTTTCTCTCACTCACTCTTAAAAACACAAGCTTATAGCGCTTACATTTAATCATGTGTTTGGAGAGAACAAATGTGTAGAACATCGAGCAGGTAGGAGTGGCAGCCACGAGGACATCTTAATGTTTCTTGACAGTAAACAGAAGATTAGGAGGAATAAGTTCTGAATTCAAGTCCATGTCTCGACAAACTGCTAGATTAGCAGGGAACAATCCATGTTCGTCAACCCAGTTTGTTTGGTCATCGTAGGGCATTATAGCTGTCCTTTGACGTGCATATCATTCTATAGATGTGAATTTTTATGGGTATCACATTTTCACAAATAAAGAATAAAAAAATTCAAAAAACCGTAGCAACGCACGGACACTTAGCTAGTTATCACTAGTAGCAGGATTCTACGCACACTCCAAGCGTCGATCCACGCGATGCACGGGCTCTCAAGTGACGGGCTCCGTCTGAAGCAAGATGCTGTTTGGGCCGCCCAAATAGCGCTTCTTTATTTCCCAGCTTTTGGCGCTCAAATAACTAGTCCACGTTTTTGCTGCGGCAACGGGGCTTAAGATTCAACTAGTACGCAAAATCTTGCTTCATGTCTGCAACGTCTCTTATATTCCATCTGATTCACATATACTCTCATATAAGATATTTTAGCTTTATAAAGCAAATATATCTAGACTTCTTTTAGCGTATAGGTTCACTTGGAGAAAGGAGGGAAAAAGGATGAAAGATTTTGGTGCCCTGCCGACAAGGTTGACCCGCCAACTTTTTCAAGTTGCGTCGGTGCCTCCGATTGACCCCAGTCGGGTTGGGTTTGGCCTAGGGACGCCGGATGTTTAGTTGGGTTGTGCCGACGCCGTTTCGGTTTGGAAGGAGGGGGGAAGGAGGGCTGGTCGATTTTTTTTGCGCCGACACCCTCATTTCACCCTTAGGGGTCCTTTAGGGGGTGAGTGGAGATGCTCTAACCTCACATTAGCTAGCCTCGACCATGATTGAGTCGATTAAGGCGTCGGTGTCCCCCTTTGTTCTCTTTGTGACCGTTGGGCATTGCACCTATATAAACATGCAAACTATATGAAGCCAAGTATTGCTTCCAGCATACTGCTAATATGGTATCATATCCACGATCTCTCTCGTGATATCGAACGCCTAAGAAAAATATGGATCTATGGATAAAAAACACAAAATCGCCTCCAATGGCTTCCTCCTCCTCCATCATACTAAATCCCCTCGGCAACCCACTCGCGGAGAAAATCATACGGGTAAACATGTCTTGTGGAAGGCACAGGTCTAGCCCGCCCTGCGAGGAGCATGGGTGCTCGACATCGTTGAGGGCAAATAACCAGTGCCAAGGGTTTCTGCATGATATAGGGCACAGATGGGTCGACCATGGAAAGTGTGTATATGCGGGTTGGTGCAACGAATTTTCCGACACCCTTAAAAAATTCGAAGGGCCTAGCGATTTTAAACGTTTCTGTTTGTGATATTTTTTGTTCGAAACCTTAAAACGCCAGATCAGTGCGTTTTAGAGGTCTTCTAGAGATGCTCTTAGTATTAAGCGCACATGTTTATAAATTTGAATTGGTTTAAATCCATGTGTATGTGTGATGTGCTTTTTTCTAGAGGATAGATAGATGGCGTCATGTCTTATTTCTCTTAGCTTGCTTGTCATCTACTATCTCTAGTCTTTCTTCTCTATCCAATCTGATAGAAGCAGATTCTTCTTTTTGACGGTGGAACTATTTTAGTTAGGTTTTAAGTTCTGCGAAGAACCGAACTATTTATACCTAGGTTGGGTATTATTTCTGCTTTGGAGCTGGGTTGGTAACTTGGTTTTTATTTTCCCTTTTGGTTGATCTTTACTACTCCGTATTAATTTCAAAAGTGCGGTGAACGCCTGGTGTCACACATGCAATAATTACCGGTAAAAATGCCACTCCCAACAACCTCTTCTTTCCTTTTCTCTTACTGACACATAAAAACACAACAACCTTGCCTCCTATATCTCCCCACCCACACAACGACCGTCCACAACTAACAAGAAGCAGCATGTCCCACTATTAGTGCGGCATGCAACCATGATCCATCTACCTAGCTATAACTAAAAGCCAGAAAATAGCGCGTTCTAATCTCATGTATGTGATCTAGAGGAAAACAATTCCCATGATATTCTCAACAAGCAAAATCCATGTGTTTGTTAAGGACGACCTCCTGCATCTGTCGCGGCTCTAGCGCCGACGCCAGCAACTATCGTAGCAGACGATGATCCTCCGGGATCAGGTGTTTGTCTTCGTGGTTCAGGTAGGCGATTACTTTAGGTCGTTTTTCTTCTGCCGTGAAAATGTAAGTGAGCACAATGCACTGCCGGATTGCTCATCCATCAGATTGGTGAGCGGTTCCTTTCTTTTATCCATGTTTTGCTGATATTACAGGTAGTTCTAAGCACAGTTATAGCATGTTTCGCCTCTTTAGGTTTCCATCAGATTCTCCAGATGAGAACATGCAGCAAGGAACAATCAATACCAACTCGAGTCACCAGACAAGATATCAGTATATTGTCAAACAATTTCTTCTATTCATGTCTACGTGTCCTAGATCAATGGTCGCGTCGTCGTCATTTGGAATGTGTGCTTCATGCCCGGGATGTGCGATCGAGTTCTTCCTTGATCGAAAACGGCAATATTGTGTGCTCTTCCCTGCATGTCCATCCTCGTCTCCGGTGGACACCGTTCAACATGATGAGATGTTCTTTGTGCTAATTCTAATTTTTCAATAAGATAAAACATTGTTAATCTTACAAACCGCACTTTGAATTTGGTAAATAAAACGGAAGACACATGATGTGAAGTGTGTTTACTTTCTACCATATTTTCAAGTTTCCTCAAGGTAATGCTATTTGAATTTTTTCCTTTGCCCTGGAAATTGCAACCTTCCTTTCATATTAGCTGGATAGTTCCATTGACTGAGTTTAGTTAATATGTTTCAGGTTATGCACACAACTCTTTGCAAAAGAAAAATAGAGTTCGGAGTAATGGGTGCCTTAGAAAGGAAGAGTATATTATTCTATCCCGGGAGATAAATACGTACAGAGAAGGAAAACAATTGTTCAGGCGAATGGTTTGAAGTCAAATTTTTGAAAATGCCGCTCTCAGAGCCAAGTGGAGTTGGACCTAAAAAACGATCAGTGACAAGCCATGGAGTGGCATGGAGGTGCAGATTTTCCCATTGGCACAATCCATCTTTGATGCCACCCCTAACAGTTTCCAAAACTCTCTCACCGTTTACGAGTCCTTTCATATCCTTCACGCTACATTCCCTCCCTACATTCTCTCCCACTAAGTGTTGCCGTCAAATTAGATGAAAATATCCTGATCGTAACAACCCCTAACTAACGTACCGATTTCCATGCCAACTATCATAGATTATTAAAAAAATAGCTTGATGCACCTACCAAAATAGAAAATTGCCAACCAATGTACTCCTATATGATCGCCAGCTCATTCATTTCTACCCTTTAGAGTTGCACAATTGCATGGGTTGCAAATCATCGCAAAAATTGACCACCATTAGGCAGTTAGATAGGATTGTTTTGAAGATTGTAGCGGTCCGATCATCGACCTAAACTGTGACCTGGAGTGGGATTACAACGACGAAGGTAAGTTTCTGCCCGATTGATGTGTTGGTGTGTATCGGGATCTTTCTATCTTTTCCTCTCTAATTACTTAATTAGTCGTTGTTCTAAAGATGGAAAAGGTTCTGCCGAGGGAAGCAACCACGATGGATGTCCTGAGGGCGAAGGTGAAGAAAATGGCCACGTTCAAAACGAGCACGTTGGAAAAGAAGATTCTGATTGCAGGGGTGCATGGATGAGGGAAAGCAACCGTGGTTTGCCGGCATAGTCAGATACAGTCGTAGGAGCACACGGCTTGGCCTCGCCGGTCGAGGCATGCTAGGGTGTGGCCTCATCGGACGTGGTCTCCTTGGCCGTGGCAACGATATGATTGATGTTTCCAGCTATGGTGTTGATGAACATGGCTAATGGAGGTTAGGCCTGACTGGTCATGGTGTAGGGTCGTGCCGGCCACGATCAACCTTGAGGCTGCACTGGCGAGAAAGGCAAAGTGGAGCCTGGCAACGATGATGGCATCGGTGGTGATCACAGGAATGACGAGCTTGACATGGCAACAACGGGCATGACCACCCCAATCAGGGTGACTGCAAGCACTCTAATGGCGACGCGACGCGAATGAGGTGGTGCAGGTCTAAGCAAGTCAATTCGAGCGACGAAATATAGTTACATCCATGTTGTAGGAGTAAACATGTTGATTTACTTAGGTTCTGGCGAAGGAGTAAACATGTATTCTCGTATTCACGTATAGATGCTCCTCAGATAATACTATCACAAGTATATGCAAACCTATGATTCTCATGTTCACCAATAGCTATTCAATAGATCGTAACAAATAATGTGCCTTCTTGTAGCCGCAACATATTAACGTGTCGTTTTACAGTAAAAACCGTTAATTGTTGCGAGTCTGAGTTGAATTTCATCAATGTCATGCCTAATGTCATTTTTCTGTTAGCCATATAATATTCAGAGTCTTGAATTTAATCTGTGCCGTGCTAGATGTCATTTTTCTGCTCGACATATAAATATTCAGAGTCAAGGAAACGTATGGTGCAAAGATGTTAAATGGAGGTTCACGATGGTGGAAAAGTTAGTGAGGGGGATCGAGCAGCGCGTCACTCGCGTGTGGGCAGATCGAGAAGGCCTCGTCAGGTCTAGGAGAGTGATCGTGGTTGGTGGAAGCACCCAATGACAAAACAAAGTGGTGACGAATGGGGTTTTCTACTAAAGAGACATGGAGTTTGGCCTCTCTCCTCTAGGGTTTAGAAGGAGGGAGATGGGCTGCTATGTGATTCGATGGGGGTCGCAGGTTGTAGCCGGCTTTGGCAAGCCCAATTTGGTTGGCTCCCAATATTTATTTATTTATTTATTTATTTATTTATTTATTAGTTATTATGTTCTTTTATTTTTCTACCAATAGCCCTAGCAGGGTAGCTGTGTACACAAGCTAATTTTTTTAAGAAGCACTCTATGCTCCGCTAAAAAGCTCACCATGCTATGCGAGTAGGACATTAGCTTAAGATATATATATATATTTTTAATTGGTAGATACTATCATGACATAGAGAAAGTTCATGCAGGAGAAAGAAAAATCCGATGACAATAATGATATTTACTGAAATAATATTACTAAATATCTCATATTACCCACTTTGCTTATTGATGGGATGCGCCTACCGGGGTATACTCAGCAGGACGTTTCCGACTGGCCCAAGACCTAGCGAGTGGGCCTGCGGGACGGCGACTGAATTAAGGCCTGGTGTGGATCCAAGCGACTGGAAGCTGAAGGCCCAGGCGAGTAGATAGGCCCAGTCGGATTAGGTTAAACGAGTACCGAAGCATTATCTGATTCGGTTGAGATATGTAAACCCTAGGGGAGGCGAGTCTATATAAACCTCCCTGCAGGGCGTGTAGAGAAACGTTCCATCATACACCCAAGCGACTCGCCGCCTAGCCGCCGAGCTCGCCCATTGTACCACCTCCATAATACAATCTAGCAGGAGTAGGTCTTTACCCTCCGGGGGGCCGAACCTGGGTAAACCCTGTGCCTCCGCCCTCATCTCGCACCGCAGATGGCTGGCCGCCCTTGCCCCTCGTTCTACTACTCGCTGCCGATTGCAGCATCTGCCGTGACCATTCCCACGACAGTGGCGCCCACCGTGGGGCCTGGCCGGCCTGGCCGGTGTTCTGCGGCGAGATCCAATCTGCCCATCAACGAGACGGTCGCCACCGGCCGCATGATAGCGATCGGCGAGATGCTCCAAATCTTGCCGAGCAGCTACGTTCCGGCGGCGCGACCCGTCACGCACAGCGTGATCCTGCCGGTCGGCACGATCAGCCTCTTCGTCGGCCTCACCGACGTCATCGTCTCGGAGGACTCGGCTCGCATCCGCGAGTCGCCGCCATGCGATCGGCTCTCCAAGAGCCAGATCCGCACGATCCATCGCCTCGCCTCCGAGTACAACTCGACCCACAGCGACGTGGCCGAAAACTCAGCGGCCGCAGAAGACGCGACCCTCAACGACGACGCCGACTCGGCGACCCCGGCGTCACTTGCCGGGTCCATCACCGCGGCTTCACCCGCGCGCTCCATCACCCAGGTCTCCAACGTGGGAGACTTCGAGGACCCCTCCATCCTCGGGATCTTCGAATTCGATTCCGGATCGGAAAACTCCGCCGACCTCTGCGACGGAACCGGTCGCCACGCCGCGACCTACATGGCGACCGGCACCGAGCCGCCGGAGGACCCCTTCTCCATCCCAATTCCTCCTAACGCCACGGCGACGGAGGTCGAGGAACTCCGCCTGAAACTGGCGGAGGCGGTATGCAAGGAACAAGCCGAGCGCGAAAAATTTCTCCTCGAGTAGGTGACGGCGCAGGAACTATCGCGCTACCATCAGCAGCGGATCAGGTCACGCCTGAACCCCACCGTTCAGGGGCGCGCCCTGAACTTCGACGACGAAAACGTACCGGCCCGCGTGGCCGAGCGCGCGATCTGCGAGAACGCGCCACCAGGAGGAAGCTCCCGACCCCCGCCAGGGTCGACGGCGATGGGCGCCCCACCTCCACCCAACCACACACCTCCCAGGAACCAGCCGCGGATAGTAGTCTCCTCACGGGAGCGAGACGCAAACGGCCTCCCACTATTCTCCACCCCGATGGACAACCTCGTGGCAGGCCGAGCAGCAGCCGACAACATCACGGCCACGGGCGACGACGCCCTACAGATCCAGTACGTCAGGGCCCTACTCGCAAAGGCCGTCGAGCAGCAAAATGCGGGCGCCGACTCGCAGGGTCGAGTATACTCGCGTTCTTCGGGAAGCAGAGCGGCCTCAAGCGGCCGCCCAATGGCGGCAAACACCCTCAACTGCCCGCCACCGGAGCCACTGCAGCTCCAACACTGACCCGCGAACGCGGCACTCTCCACCAACGACCCCAGGCCAGCGAAAAACTTCGTCGCCGCCAACGGTCAACCCATCGACGCCCACACTCACATCATCAACAACCAAAGCTGGCGCGCACGCCAGCCCGATGACCTGCGACACACCCTGACCAATCGCCGGGACGGCGAGCCCATGGGGTCACTCAGTCGACTCGGCCCCAAGTGCTTCGGACCAATGATCTGAGGCGAGAAGTACCCGCCAAACTTCAAGGCACCGAAGGAGATAGAAAAGTATGACCCCTCGTACGACCCCGCCCTTTGGCTCGATACATACCTCATGGCGATGGGGATCGCAGGTCACACCGACCTGCTAGCCGCCCGTTACCTCCCCCTGATGATGGAGGGGACGTGCAGGCAGTGGATCAACACCCTCCCCCAGGACAGTATCGACTCCTGGGAGGAGATGCGCGACGCCTTCGTCAGGCACTCCGAGTGCACCTACACCCGCGCCACCACCATCGAGGACCTGGAGCGATGCGTCCAGGGATCCCGCGAGTCGACCCGCAACTGGGTCCAACGATGGCAAGAACTCTGGTACAACGCGGTCGGCATCCACCCGGACACCGCGATCCATTGCTTCAAGACCTCGTGCCGCTACGAACCCCTGGTCGCCAAGCTCAAGCGACACTCTCGCACACTCGACAACATCCCGGACCTCCTCGAGATCGCCAAACGGTACGCGGAGGAAGATCCAAACCAGGAAACTGACGACGAGTCAGGAGGTCAACGCCGCACGAGCTGCAACGATAGCGGACGACGGTCCGACATGCGCTACAGCAACACTCGTCTCACCGGCAAGCGCCGCAGTGACGGGTGAGTCGACTTCGTCGCCAACGCCGGGCACGCACAACGCGAGCCCAAGAGCTTCCGCCGCGACGGAGGACAACGCCGCGACGGCGACAACTACAAGGCCAAGCCAAGGTTTGACCCCGCGGCCCTCCTTAACCAACCGTGTGCGTTTCATAGCAGGGAAGGGAAGCCCGCAACACACACAACCACCGACTACCACACCCTCAGGGAGACCGAGAAGGCACGGCGAGCACGGGAGGACCCCGACAACGACCCGACAAACGGCGGAAAATTCGGCAAAGTGGCCGGCTCGCTCCACACCTTCACAGGCTTCAACACGAAGCGCGAGAAGAAGGCCATCGCCCGCGCCGTCGCCGTCAACACGGTGGCCCAAGCGGACGTTCCCCAGTTCCTCAACTGGTCGGAGCAGCCCATCACCTGGAAGCCGCCAAGACCACTCGCCACGCATCGAGTACCCAGGTCGAGTCGCCCTGGTGGTCAAGCCTAAGGTCGGTGACTACTGGCTCCCCAAGACATTGATGGATGGCGGCAGCTCCATCAACATCCTGTACTTGGTCACCTTCAGGCGGCTGCGGCTCCCGCAGTCGATAATCGAGATGACCCACACCACGTTCCACGGCATCGTCCCCGGTCGGAAGGCGTACCCGATCGGCAAGGTCACGCTGACAGTCACCTTCAGCACACCAGCAAACTTCCGCACCGAGCGGATCGTCTTCGAGCTGGTGCCCTTCGACAGCCCCTACCACTGCGTCCTGGGGCGCCAGGCGTTCGCCAAGTTCATGGCAGCGCCCCACTACGCGTACAACGCGATGAAGCTCCCCGGGCCATGCGGCGTCATCACCATCAACGGCGACCCCGACATTGCCGCCGAGTGCGAGGCCAAAGGAGCCGAACTCGCTGACGCCGTCATCGCGGCGGAGACCAACCACGCCGATGAGCTCGTCAAGTACGCGAGCGGGGTCAACAACGACGACCCCACCATACTCAAGAAGCCCAACTCGGAGGGTGCAAACACCTCAACCTTCGAGGTGACGACGCACACCCGCACCGTCGAGCTGGTCCCAGGCGACTCCAGCCAGACGGTGACGATCGGGACGGGCATGAGCCCAGCATAGGAAGGCGCGCTCATCGAGTTCCTCCGTGAGAACAGGGACATCTTCGCATGGAAGCCCTCTGACATGCCTGGTGTCCCTAGGGAGCTCGCTGAGCACAAGCTAAACGCCGACCCCAAAGTGCGACCTGTCAAACAGTCGCTGCGGCCCTTCAATGAAGAGCGCCGCCGAGCAATTGCCGAGGAGGTACAGCGTCTACTCGCTGCAGGCTTCATCCGGCCAATTAAATACTACAAGTGGCTGTCAAACCCAGTCCTGGTCGAGAAGAAGAACGGGACCTGGAGGATGTGTATCGACTACACAAACTTAAACAGTGCCTGCCCAAAGGAGCAGTTCGTCCTCCCGCGGATCGACCAAATAATCGATTCCACCGCGGGCTCGGAGTCGCTATGTTTCCTCGACGCCTACTCTGGGTACAACCAGATCAAAATGGCCGTCGAAGACGAGGAGAATACGGCGTTCATCACGCCATTCGGAGCCTTCTGCTACACCGCCATGACCTTCGGCCTCAAGAACGTCGGGGCGACCTACCAGCGGTGCATGCAAGAGTGCCTCGCGAGCCAAATTGGCCGCAACATCCACGTCTACATCGACGACGTGGTCGTAAAGTCCGCTCGCCAGGGTGACCTACTCGCCGACCTGGCGGAAACATTCGCCAACTTGCGAAAATACAAGATAAAGCTTAACCCAGGCAAATGCACCTTCGGTGTACCAGCAGGACAACTACTGGGGTACGTCGTCTCCAAGCGAGGGATCGAGGCGAACCCCACGAAAATCGACACGATCGCCCGGCTCGGCAAACCCGAGTGCCTGCGCGATGTCCAGAAACTGGCCGGGCGAGTAGCGGCTCTCAGTCGCTTCATCCCCCGCCTGGGCGAAAAGGCGATGCCCCTATACCGCCTGATGCGCAAGAACCCCACCTTCCAGTGGGACAAGGAGGCGGATGACGCGCTCTGCGACCTCAAGAAGGTGCTACTCGCCGCCCCCGCCGACAAAGAACCCATGCTGGTTTATGTCGCGGCTTCCGAGCGCGTCGTCAGCGCCGTGATGGTCGTCGAGCGACCGGAGGAAGGAAAGGAGCGCCCAGTACAGCGACCGGTGTACTACATCAGCGAGGTCCTTACCGAGTCGCGCCAGCGGTACCCGCAGTACCAAAAGCTGGTATACGCGGTCTTCAGAGCTCAGCGGCGCCTGCCGCACTACTTCCAGGAGCACCCGATCACGGTTGTTTCCTCAGCACCACTGCAAGACATCATCCGCAACCGCGAGGCGACCGGGCGGGTCGCCAAGTGGGCCGTCGAGATCGGCGTCCACAACATCAAATACGAGCCACGAAAAGCGATCAAGTCACAGGCCCTAGCGGACTTCATCGCCGACTGGGAAGAGGCCCAGCAGCCAGAGAAGCTGCCATACCTCCATTACTGGAGCCTACACTTCGACGGCTCCAAGAACGTGGACGGCGCAGGCGCAGGGATCGTGCTAACTTCACCGAAGGGCGACAAGCTCCGCTACATCCTCTGCCTCGACTTCACACCCTGCACCAACAACATGGCCGAGTACGAGGCCTTGCTCCACGGCATGCGAGCTGCCAAGGAGATGAATGTCAACCGCCTACGCTGCTACGGAGACTCCGACCTCGTCGCGGGGCAAGTCGCTGGCACCTGCGACGCCGTCTCCCCCACCATGGCGGCGTACCGCCAAGCAGTGGACAAGCTGGGCGGACACTTCACAGGCTACTCCGTCGAGTGGATCGACAGGCGGAAGAACGAGGAGGCTGACGCCCTCTCTCGCATTGGGTCGGCTCGACTCGCACCACCCGCCGGCGTCTTCCTCGACACAATAACCAAACCATCAGTCTCTCCCCCGAGGGAGATCGACATCGGAGTCCCGTTATAGCCGGAGGCAGCCCTGGTCGCACTCGTCACCGAGCCAGTCGACTGGACCAAGCCCTACATCGCCTACTTGGAGGCCGGCACCTTGCCGGCAGACGAGACGGACGCTCGGATGATCGCCCGCCGATGCAAGTCCTACACCATCATCGACGGCGAGCTCCACAAGCGCAGTGTCACCAGCGTGTTCCAACGCTGCGTCCAACCCGCCGAAGGACGCAAGATCCTCCACGACATCCACTCCGGTGACTGCGGCCACCACGCCGGAGCCCGCTCTCTGGTCGCCAAGGCTATGCGGCATGGCTTTTACTGGCCCACCGCACACGCCGACGCTGTCGACATTGTCCAGCGGTGCGCCGGGTGCCAGAAGTACGCCAACCAGAAGCACGTGCCGAGCTCAGCGCTCAAAATAATCCCCATCACATGGCCATTCGCTGTATGGGGCATGGACATGGTAGGCCCCTTCAAGAAGGCTCCCTCCGGCTACACCCACCTGCTGGTCGCGGTCGACAAATTCACAAAGTGGGTGGAGGCCAAGCCAATTTGGAAATGCGACGGGAAGACCGCCACTAAATTCCTACGCGAGCTCATATATCGCTACGGGTTCCCAAACAGCATCATCGCGGACAACGACACCAACTTCGCCAAAGGAGCCATGGCCGAATTCTGCGAAGAGCAATACATCCGGCTCGACCTCGCGTCGGTCGCCCACCCGGAATCCAACGGCCAGGCGGAACGGGCCAACCAAAGCATCCTCCACGGCCTGAAGCCGCGACTCCAAGTACCACTCGAGCGCACCGCCGGGTGCTGGGTCGAGGAACTACCCTCTGTCATCTGGGGGATTCGCACCTCGGTCAACAGGTCGACAGGATTCACCCCCTTCTTCATGGTATACGGCGCCGAGGCAGTCATGCCCACCGACCTCGAGCACGACTCGCCACGGGTCGTCCACTACACGGAGGCTGCAAATGAACTCGCCCGCCAAGACGGAGTCGATCAGCTCGACGAGGCACGTGACCTCGCTCGGTCACGCACCGCCATCTACCAGCAGGGACTCCGCCGCTACCACAGCCGGCGGGTGAAAACTCGCACCTTCCAAGAAGGCGACCTAGTGTTGCGCCTCATCCAGGACAAGAAGGGCATGCACAAGCTCTCCCCTCCGTGGGAAGGGCCATTTGCCATCGGGCGAGTACTCGGCAACGACGCCTAATACCTCATCGACGTCCGCGGGGACGGCGAACTCGACGTCAAGCGACCATGGAATGTAAACCTCCTACGGAAGTTCTACTCCTAGAACCCCACATATGTACTCCCCAGTCGCTATGAAATAAAAAGAATCGGTTACCACAAATTGTGCCTACTCTCCGTGTGTTGTGCCACTCGCACTCGTAATAACAGCGTCAAGCTAACCGCAGAAGTCAACCTTTGGTACAGCGATCAACACGGCTAAGTAGTGTGGTGCGAGAGCACTGAGTCACCTCAGGTCTTGCATCGTCCATGAAAAACGCCTACCCGGAGCACCATTGGAGTCGCCCAGCCCGACTGGCTCTACGAGCCAAGACAACTGCCTTCGCTTCTTACAGCGACCATGGTCCTCCGCATCCTCGACATAGCGACTCGAACGGCCAAGTACCACGCTCGGGGACTGACGACCAGTTCATCACGAGCGGCTCGGGAAAACGCCAAGTAGGAGAGCATGCCCAGGACTCGCCACGCGACTGACCCAATGGGCCAGGCAGGAGTGATGCGCCCAAACTAACACGCCAAGTCCTCACCCACCCTCGAATCGCGCCTAGAACAACCAAGTACCACGCTCGGGGACTCGGCCACCCGACCCCGTTCGCGCACGGGAAAACGGTGAAGTACAGAGCGTTCAAGGGAGTCACCCTGCGACTGGCTCTTCGAGTCTGGGCGAGTAGACCACAATAACAAAACATTCAAAAACAACAAACATATCACACACGAGGTAAACCCCACAAAAGGGCGGACGCGCTCGGGGACTCGTTCAAACCTCAATCACAAAACACATGACAAATCCCAAAACAGACACTATGTCTCATTCAATAGCATGTCGCATTATCTCAAATTACAAAATATGCCCATACGGCAGACTTGCTACTAACGCCACAGGGCAAACTACCCTATTCTGCAGGCTTCGACGACGACTCGCCAACACCCCGACGATTGCGGATGAACGGCGTGTACGGGTTTGACGGGCACGTCGTCAGCTCACCCGCCATCGCCGCGCGGAAGGGCTGCTCGACCTTGAAATCCCGGTGCGGTGGCTCGGGGTCGTTGGGCGCGACGACCGTCTCCTGGTACAGAAGGAGGTCGCCCATTGCCCAGACACGCTCGTGTGGCATCCCGCAAAACCACTACTAGAAAATCGCGTTGAATTTGTGCATTGCATCGTCATCATCATGCATTGTTTGCATAAAACTATTTTCGCAAAACCCGTTTTGTTTTCTAAAACGCCCCATCTTTATTCAAACATCAAAACCGGGTCCCCGGATTATTTTGTTTTGTCCGTTGTCGGATTGCAGAAGCGCTGGTTGAAATAAATAATTTAATTATATTATTTTAGTGGGGCAGTCGAACGGGCCGAATGACCCGAACGACCACCCCAGAAAAATGCAAATGGCCCACCCCATTAGTCCTACAGCTACCAACCAATCTACCCACACACCCCCTCCACCTCACCCCAACCAATAGACCCTCGCCACCTCATCTCCCCTCTCTCCCTCACCCAATCCCCAACTTCCACCTAATCCTACCCCTCTCCCCACCTCTCCCTCTCATCCCACACACCACACCACACCACGCGCGCAGCCAGCCCATCCCCACTCACGCACGCCGCCCTCTCATCCCAACCCTCCCTGCTGGCCCACGCCTGGTCCCACCCCAAGCCCCACCAACCAGACGCCAGCGCACGCTCTCCCCCGGTCCCTCTTCCTCCCCCCGTGTCACCCCCACCGACAGCCTCCGCCGCTCCGCTCGAGCTCGCCAGCGCCCTCCTCCTCCCACCGCGCCCGCAGCACCCCGAGCCCCGCGCCCTCCGGCCGCACCGCCGCTCTACCGCTCCGCCGGCCGCGCCCGCGCCGGCCTCCTCCTCCCGACGCGGCCCCGCGTGCCGCCGCCGGCCCCTCCTCCGCCAGGCCCCGGCCCCGGCTCGCCCGCGTCGACCTCCCTCGCCGCCAACCGCCGCCGGAGCCGACGCCGTCGCGCGCCAGGCCCCATCTCCTCCGGCCTCCTCTGCCTCCTCCGCCCGGCTCTCCTCCAACCGCCTCCACCGGCGCCGCCAGACGCGCCCAATCCGGCTCCGCCGCGCCACCCTCCGGCCTAGGCCGTCTCCCTCGTCGCCGGCCCCTCCCCGCTGTTCGCCCGTCCGCCGCCTGGGCCTCCCGCGGCCACCTCGGAGGTGACAAGAACTACCCCCGATATCCGAGAACGATCCCGGAGTCCGAGAACGTTTCCGTCGAACCCTGGACCCTGAGACCGACCCCGAACCCCGGAACCTCAAGTTCGTCGAGACCCCTAATGTGTGAACCCCTTCCCGAAAACCCTATTTTATATTATAATACAACTTGTCGCATATTAATCATTCATCTCACATGCATATTTGTGTGGTTTGGGGGCCTTATGCCGATTCACCTCTAATTAAATATGGGGCCCATATGCGGGCAAATCTAGCCTTATATTGGCCTCATATAAATTTGTGTAGCGAACCGGTACTATCTTTTGCCATGCTAAAACAACATTTAATTGCGGGTTATCTAAATAACATGAACCACCTAATTAATTGTCGGGACCCCGGTTCTGCTTAATCTGACCTAATTGCATCGCACCTTGCCATGCCATGCATCATACATGCATCATGCCGATCTTCTGCCGTAATCTTAAATATTGCATCCGATGTTTCTTCTAGTGTTTGGTTCTTCGCGGATAAGGCCGTTGAGTTGATGCGAGTACCGACCCGATCTTCGGTTGAACCTTCGACAATGTTTTCAGGCGAGCATCTCCCCCTTTCTACCTATCTTACTTTTATAGTATTTATTCCCTCCTGTTGATCTTTGCTATCTGTGTTGCGATGCTCTAGTTTTCGTACCCGTGATATCCCTTGCAGCCATATATTGCCTTGGACACACCCTATTACCTGTTGTTTGGTAGATAGTTGGACTTGCGCGTCTTAGTCGCTTGCTCTAGTGCTGTTGCGTGTCGTCTAGTGCCACAGTTGTTGATGTATTGCCGCATGTTGATGTTGGAGATGATCATAGCTTTACTTACCGTCCACTTTAATTTCCGTTTAACAACTAAAATTGAAGTAAGCAGAGGCATCGGTGGGTGATAGATAACATTTGGTTTCCGAACGCCCACTTGTGTCCCGTAGGACCCCGAGTACTTGATACCTGTTCCTTGATTTATCGCGCTATCCACATACGGGGAGTATGGGCCCCCCTTAGCAAGAGCTTGATTCCGTCTTATTTCTTGGGGCCACAAACTAGTTTGAGGTTTTGTTAATATCCTGTACTTATGCCATGCTACTGCTTTATTTAAATTGTGCGACAGATAGCACCTGTACTGTTTAGGATCGGGACATGATTTCGCGGTGTCGACAGTCCCCGTTTGGGGATTTGCTGTCGTTCACAGCCGTATACCCAAACCTTGAGTCCGTTTCGGAGTCAGCTAACTTCGTGGCGGGTAGCTTAATGGGGTGGCCCCCTGAAATATTTCTGAATCTTGTGATTGCTCTGTCGTGAAGACCTCGTTGGGTTTTGATTTGGTTTTTCCGAGGTTGATCGTGTGTGTGTTGCTATTTGTGCACCCCGGCCGGGTTAAAACTTTCTGAAAGCCGTGTCCGCGGTTCTGGACGACTTGGAGCACAGTATCTCGACCATAGACAAGCATAACTAAAGTTTATTGCTATAAATTTGACTTTATAATGACTAGTAATCAGCTTCACTATAATGGAGTGGCTAAATAAAACTGCCAACAATTGCTTGATGATTTGTCGCTTGCGACAATTGTATCTGACTAGTAAATATTGCAACTACAACGGAATGGCTAAATAAAAGTACCAACAACTGCTGGGTTTTGGGGTTATCTCATGCTATTTGTATCT
Source organism: Avena atlantica (assembly GCA_910589765.1). Classification (NCBI taxonomy): domain Eukaryota; kingdom Viridiplantae; phylum Streptophyta; class Magnoliopsida; order Poales; family Poaceae; genus Avena; species Avena atlantica. The sequence continues at coordinate 8,153,204 of OU342734.1, read as the reverse complement.
GATTAGTAAGTGTTGCAACTACAACGGAATGGTTAATTAAAAGTGCCCACTGCTTAATTTATCAGGATGATTATCTTTACTTGACTAGTAATTGCTGCAACGATAACCGAGTAAATAAAAATGCCAACGGTGTGAGTTCCTCGGTTGACTTCCTCGTTTGGTCTCGAGGGGGAAACACCAGGATGGGTTTGTTTGATGGTAGTATCAGGTTGGTTCCGAATAGGTCTTTCTTACCCCTCTCTTATAGCCGCCAGTTGTGTCGAGTCTCTATAGGTTGTTTAGTGCATGCTGCCGCTGCCGCTCAGTCCACCATACCTATGTAGGCGAGGACCGCCGAATTCTAGTCTCGCCGTGTACTGGCCTCAGTACTGACGCTCCTCTTTTTCCTTTGCCCTTTGTCGGCACCCCTTTTGTTTAAGAAGGTTTTGAGATCGACGTCGTTAGCAGGGTTACCCTTTCGGCTTGGCCTGGGCAGGGTTATGGACGCCATTGGTTATTCTTCAGGGCTCTTAGCCCCATTTGCATCTTGTCCGTAGTCGGACGCTCTATCATTTTCAAGGTGATTTGGATCTTTGTATATTATATCTTTATTCTTGACTCATGGAGTCGCTGTTATATATATCTGTTCTATGGGTCCCATCGAGGACTGTTGTGTAATGTTATTACTTCGTTTTCCACCCGCACGAAAGTGCCTGGTGGGCACCTTTGAATCGTTTCTATGCGGGTTTGGCGGATTTCGCTAAAACTTGCATAGATCCGATTCTGAGGGTGTTACAGAGTGGTATCAGATCTCAGCAGTTGCGATACCCCACAAGTCCAGCCTGTAGGATAACCTAGCTAACGGCCGAAGTAGAGTGTCAAAACTATTTTGCAAAATCGGTTGGATAGATCTGATTAGGTCTGATTTTATTCCTTACCCCTCTGCTATTCCCCTCTTACCTCTACGTGTTTTTGAATCCGCTCTCTTCCCTCTCTTTGAGTCCAGGATTTCTCGTGGATGGGTTCCGTCGTACCTTCAGGGTTTCGCTTCCTCCTTTGATAACGATGTTCTACCATCTGGTCTACATGATATCTGAGGAATCCGTCTTCTGTGTTACCATTCTTTGTTCCTTGTTTGTGCCTTCCGGTGTTATCCGACGCGACGACATCATCTACGCCAGATCCGACGCAGAGTCTGCATCACTCCTTTGTTCCGAACCTCGCTTGTCGAGATCTTCAGTCTAATTCCGAGAGTTGGTTGCATAATCCGCCTATCCGTGTGCAGAGTAATGGTTTGAGTGCGGGATGGAGTAGCTACCATACCACTACTCTTATCATTCGCTCTTGTGCATCGAATCAGTGGATCCAGCAGTTTACTCCGTCCACGGAAGATAAGGGTGGCTTATTGTTGAAACCTCTACCTTCGACCTTTTGTCCCGGAGTGTTCTCTCGACGATCACGGACAACGACCTCTCGTTAGTGGTGTCGCGAAGATCTACCCGAAGCGAGAAGACGCAGATCGCCGACCTTCCTTCAGGTACCATGAGGCGGATCTCGAGGGCGAGATCCCTTGTTAGTGGTGTCGAATTGTGGCATCCCGCAAAACCACTACTAGAAAATCGCGTTGAATTTGTGCATTGCATCGTCATCATCATGCATTGTTTGCATAAAACTATTTTCGCAAAACCCGTTTTGTTTTCTAAAACGCCCCATCTTTATTCAAACATCAAAACCGGGTCCCCGGATTATTTTGTTTTGTCCGCTGTCGGATTGCAGAAGCGCTGGTTGAAATAAATAATTTAATTATATTATTTTAGTGGGGCAGTCGAACGGCCGAATGACCCGAACGACCACCCCAGAAAAATGCAAACGGCCCACCCCATTAGTCCTACAGCTACCAACTTATCTACCCACACACCCCCTCCACCTCACCCCAACCAATAGCCCCTCGCCACCTCATCTCCCCTCTCTCCCTCACCCAATCCCCAACTGCCACCTAATCCTACCCCTCTCCCCACCTCTCCCTCTCATCCCACACACCACACCACACCACGCGCGCAGCCAGCCCATCCCCACTTACGCACGCCGCCCTCTCATCCCAACCCTCCCTGCTGGCCCACGCCTGGTCCCACCCCAAGCCCCACCAACCAGACGCCAGCGCACGCTCTCCCCCAGTCCCTCTTCCTCCCCCCGCGTCACCCCCACCGACAGCCTCCGCCGCTCCGCTCGAGCTCGCCAGCGCCCTCCTCCTCCCACCGCGCCCGTAGCACCCCGAGCCCCGCGCCCTCCGGCCGCGCCGCCGCTCCACCGGCCGCGCCCGCGCCGGCCTCCTCCTCCCGACGCGGCCCCGCGCGCCGCCGCCGGCCCCTCCTCCGCCAGGCCCCGGCCCCGGCTCGCCCGCGTCGACCTCCCTCGCCGCCAACCGCCGCCGGAGCCGACGCCGTCGCCGCGCGCCAGGCCCCATCTCCTCCGGCCTCCTCTGCCTCCTCCGCCCGGCTCTCCTCCAACCGCCTCCACCGGCGCCGCCAGACGCGCCCCATCCGGCTCCGCCGCGCCACCCTCTGGCCTAGGCCGTCTCCCTCGTCGCCGGCCCCTCCCCGCTGTTCGCCCGTCCGCTGCCTGGGCCGACGCCCCGCCGCCCCTGCTCCTCCCCAGGCCCCGTCCCCAACCTCCGGCCTCCTCTGCCCTCCTCCGCGGAAGACCCCGCCCGAGCTCTGCCACCGCCAAGCCGTCGCCGTCGTCCCCGTCGCCGGCCTCGCCGCGCCCCAGACCCCGTCTTCCCCGCCGGCCGCCTGCGCCTCCCGCGGCCACCTCGGCCTCTTCCGCTCTCCCCAGCAGCCGCCGACCCCGTCTCCTGGCCGCCAGCAGCCGCTGCGGCGCTCCTGCAGTACCGACGCCGGGGCCCTCTAGCTGTCAGTCGCCCGTTCCCTGTCTCAGATGTATGCGTGTATGTACCTTTGAGTGCATGTGCTCTTAAAGATATTCAGATGGTATGGCGACGATGGTTGTCAAGATGGATTGGTGGTGATGTAGTTGTGCCACTCCTCCGACTCCAGACTAGAAGCTAGACCGGGCCCTTCTCAAGATCGACGGATATCAAGACCACTACACCAAGTATAAGTGCTCAGGAAGACCGCTGGTGCCTACCCGATCTGTCATCATACAAAAGCCAGAACCACGAGACCTTCACAGAAACCGAACCCCGGCGCGCCAAGTTCTTCGACCGGAGGCCGATCCGTCGAATGCGACAAGACCTCCGTCTCGGAACCACCAAGCACTTCCCCCTGAACGCCAAGGTCGTCGACACGGTTACAACATGAACTTCCGCGCGGAACGCCAAGTTCTTCCTCCCGGACGCCAAGACCGACCTGATGCGCGGGCCCGACAAGACCGGCACCGACCCGGAAGCATCCAATGCGCCCGACACCGACCCAAGTCCTGCTTCCCGGAGGCGACAAGAACTACCCCCGATATCCGAGAACAATCCCGGAGTCCGAGAACGTTTCCGTCGAACCCTGGACCCTGAGACCGACCCCGAACCCCGGAACCTCAAGTTCGTCGAGACCCCTAATGTGTGAACCCCTTCCCGAAAACCCTATTTTATATTATAATACAACTTGTCGCATATTAATCATTCATCTCGCATGCATATTTGTGTGGTTTGGGGGCCTTATGCCGATTCACCTCTAATTAAATATGGGGCCCATATGCGGGCAAATCTAGCCTTATATTGGCCTCATATAAATTTGTGTAGCGAACCGGTACTATCTTTTGCCATGCTAAAACAACATTTAATTGCGGGTTATCTAAATAACATGAACCACCTAATTAATTGTCGGGACCCCGGTTCCGCTTAATCTGACCTAATTGCATCGCACCTTGCCATGCCATGCATCATACATGCATCATGCCGATCTTCTGCCGTAATCTTAAATATTGCATCCGATGTTTCTTCTAGTGTTTGGTTCTTCGCGGATAAGGCCGTTGAGTTGATGCGAGTACCGACCCGATCTTCGGTTGAACCTTCGACAATGTTTTCAGGCGAGCATCTCCCCCTTTCTACCTATCTTACTTTTATAGTATTTATTCCCTCCTGTTGATCTTTGCTATCTGTGTTGCGATGCTCTAGTTTTCGTACCCGTGATATCCCTTGCAGCCATATATTGCCTTGGACACACCCTATTACCTGTTGTTTGGTAGATAGTTGGACTTGCGCGTCTTAGTCGCTTGCTCTAGTGCTGTTGCGTGTCGTCCAGTGCCACAGTTGTTGATGTATTGCCGCATGTTGATGTTGGAGATGATCATAGCTTTACTTACCGTCCACTTTAATTTCCGTTTAACAACTAAAATTGAAGTAAGCAGAGGCATCGGTGGGTGATAGATAACATTTGGTTTCCGAACGCCCACTTGTGTCCCGTAGGACCCCGAGTACTTGATACCTGTTCCTTGATTTATCGCGCTATCCACATACGGGGAGTATGGGCCCCCTTAGCCAGAGCTTGATTCCGTCTTATTTCTTGGGGCCACAAACTAGTTTGAGGTTTTGTTACTATCCTGTACTTATGCCATGCTACTGCTTTATTTAAATTGTGCGACAGATAGCACCTGTACTGTTTAGGATCGGGACACGATTTCGCGGTGTCGACAGTCCCCGTTTGGGGATTTGCTGTCGTTCACAGCCGTATACCCAAACCTTGAGTCCGTTTCGGAGTCAGCTAACTTCGTGGCGGGTAGCTTAATGGGGTGGCCCCCTGAAATATTTCTGAATCTTGTGATTGCTCTGTCGTGAAGACCTCGTTGGGTTTTGATTTGGTTTTTCCGAGGTTGATCGTGTGTGTGTTGCTATTTGTGCACCCCGGCCGGGTTAAAACTTTCTGAAAGCCGTGTCCGCGGTTATGGACGACTTGGAGCACAGTATCTCGACCATAGACAAGCATAACTAAAGTTTATTGCTATAAATTTGACTTTATAATGACTAGTAATCAGCTTCACTATAATGGAATGGCTAAATAAAACTGCCAACAATTGCTTGATGATTTGTCGCTTGCGACAATTGTATCTGACTAGTAAATATTGCAACTACAACGGAATGGATAAATAAAAGTACCAACAACTGCTGGGTTTTGGGGTTATCTCATGCTATTTGTATCTGATTAGTAAGTGTTGCAACTACAACGGAATGGTTAATTAAAAGTGCCCACTGCTTAATTTATCAGGATGATTATCTTTACTTGACTAGTAATTGCTGCAACGATAACCGAGTAAATAAAAATGCCAACGGTGTGAGTTCCTCGGTTGACTTCCTCGTTTGGTCTCGAGGGGGAAACACCAGGATGGGTTTGTTTGATGGTAGTATCAGGTTGGTTCCGAATAGGTCTTTCTTACCCCTCTCTTATAGCCGCCAGTTGTGTCGAGTCTCTATAGGTTGTTTAGTGCATGCTGCCGCTGCCGCTCAGTCCACCATACCTATGTAGGCGAGGACCGCCGAATTCTAGTCTCGCCGTGTACTGGCCTCAGTACTGACGCTCCTCTTTTTCCTTTGCCCTTTGTCGGCACCCCTTTTGTTTAAGAAGGTTTTGAGATCGACGTCGTTAGCAGGGTTACCCTTTCGGCTTGGCCTGGGCAGGGTTATGGACGCCATTGGTTATTCTTCAGGGCTCTTAGCCCCATTTGCATCTTGTCCGTAGTCGGACGCTCTATCATTTTCAAGGTGATTTGGATCTTTGTATATTATATCTGTATTCTTGACTCATGGAGTCGCTGTTATATATATCTGTTCTATGGGTCCCATCGAGGACTGTTGTGTAATGTTATTACTTCGTTTTCCACCCGCACGAAAGTGCCTGGTGGGCACCTTTGAATCGTTTCTATGCGGGTTTGGCGGATTTCGCTAAAACTTGCATAGATCCGATTCTGAGGGTGTTACAGCTCAGAGTACATCGCAGCGCGGTCCGTCAACTTGAGCACCTCGGAAAGCTCCACCGCGCCAGTCGACGAAGGGTAGCCACTCGTCACATCGTCGAGGTCTAAGTCCTCCGGGAAGTGAGCAAGTCCAAGGCTAAGCGCCATCGCTGCTCCGCGCCGAAATGCCGATCGCGTCATGAATTCAACGACCGAGGGCGCCTTCTCCAAGTACTTACACACCTCGACGAGGTCGCTGGGAATTACCTCCGTGGGTGATATTTCCTGGAGGTAGGCTCGGATGCACGTCGCCGATAACGTCGCTGAGTCGACGAGCGTGGCCACGCACTGCCGCGCGTCGAACGAGCTCGCCTCTTCCGCACTATCAATGATGCGACCTGCGAGTAGAAGACAACAGTGAGTACGTCGGACAAAAAAAAAGCACACGCTATTGGCAGCGGCAGATGCACTTACCAATCAACGGGCGGGCGAGGTCCGTGATGAAGCGTTGAAGTGAAGTATGGTCGTCCTGAAGCCCAGCAACAAGGGCGTCCGACACTTTACGATCTTCTTCGGCGGCCGTAATGGCGGCCTTGGATCGCCCATCAGCCGAGCTCGCTTCCTCCTTCGCCTCCCGCAGCTCGTGCTCAAGATCGGCGATCCGCTTTTCAGCCGAGCTCAAAGCCGATTGCGCCGCCGCCAATTCACCCGTGGGGACAAGCCCCTGGCGAGCTTCCTCCGCCTTCGCGGCAACCGCCTGAAGCCCCTTATTCGCTTCTTGGACGGTGGCCAGTTCCTTCTCCGCGCGGTGCTTCGCTGCCAATCGGTCAGCTGATTCACGTTGCAGACCCTGCACATCGTTTAAACAGTTAGCCAAAGCGAAATCCTAAGTGCCCACCCGCTGAAATTCAGCGAGTGCGCACTTTGGGACTGACAATCAAAAACTTCCTAAGTGCCCACCCACTGAAATTCAGCGAGTGCGCACTCGGGGACTGGCAATCAAAAACTTCCTAAGTGCCCACCCGCTGAAATTCAGCGAGTGCGCACTCGGGGGCTGGAAATCAAAAAAAATTCCTAAGTGCCCACCCTCTGAAATTCAGCGAGTGCGTACTCGGGGACTGGACGCGCAAAATAACAATTATACACCAAAAGGATCAGACCGCTGCAAAACACCGACCTGATCCTCGGGGACTGGACATACCTGGATGGCTGCGCCAAGCATGCCATGGAGTTGTATTGCGTCCACGGACGCAAGGAGAGCTGGCGTGTGCCCACGACGCTGCTCGACTTCCGCATCGGCGACTCTAGGTGCACGGCTCGAGGGCGAAGTTCCACTCGCCGCGGCCGCTTTGGCCATGAAGCGCGGGAATGTCGCGATGGAGGCACCCGCCCCAAAGGAGGTCGGCTCGGCCGCTCCAGGCAAGGGAGCGCCCTCCTTCGTGGACGCGGCCGCCTCGGTTACGGGCTCAGTTGGCGCGACCGCCGTGTCGTCAGAAATCGTGATGACGTCATCGCCCTTGGCCTTTTTGCCGCCATCCTTTAGGGACGACGACCTCGTCCGCCTTCCTCTTACGGGAAGGATCCTCCTCGCTGACGACGGATGGCACCTTAGCCATGGTCGGGTGGCCCATCCTCTTTTCTCCGGTCCTGTACATCAATCATGTAAGCAAGATAATGCAAGCTGCTATGGAAGACAAAGGAAGGTGAGTGTACTCACTTGGCGACGGGAATGAAGCGTAGCCCCGTGCGGAGGCCGGCCGGCTTCTCCAGTTCAGGGCCGAGTCGGCGGCTAAGCCCCACTCCAGGATGTCGCGTGCCCAAGACACGGATGTCTTCTTCGTCGTCGAGGCCGCAACCGGAGCCTCTGGGACATCTTCGGCAGGAGCCTCCCTGCGAGGCGAAGCCGCTGCAGCCGGAGCATCCCCCATCCCAGAGACTGGGGAGAATGGCGGAGGCATCGAAGCCAGTGGCACCTCGACGGCGGCCGTGTCCAGCACGGTTGTCGTCGTCGGCGCCTCGTCCTTGGCCGGGCTGGGGGCGTCAGAGCTGCTCGCCGAGTGCGGTGGCAAGGCCGGCCTCGTCGGCTTCTTCTTCTTCTTCGGAGGGGCCTTTGCCTCCTTCTCTTTCTTCTTCTTCTTTGACGGAGTAGCCTGGCGGCGCGAGGTGGTCTCCGGAAGTTCGTCGTCGTCATCGTGACGCTCGAGACTTTTACTCGCCTCGAGCTCACACTGTCGCTGCCCGCGGGTCTTGCGAACCAGCGGGGCGACCTCCTCCTCGGACTCGTCGTCGTCATTGTTATCGTCGCTCCCGGAATCGCCTTTGGCGGGAGGCGACTCGCCCATGTCCTGGACGGACGATCTCGAATTCTCGTCGTCCGAAGGCGGGAGCCATCCTTCCACCACTTGGAAAAGCTGCAATGAACGCAAGATGAAATTAGAATTACCGCGACTGCAAAAACTGCAACTGCGAATGAAGCGAGGTGATTACCGTTGGGGCTGGACAATTTGCGGTGTAGGGGGCGACCCCAGCTTGTGCGTCCAGGTACACTGCCTGGGTGATCTTCTTCAATGCTGGGATGTAGTCCTCGAGCTTCCACTCGGCGAGGCAGGCCTTCGTCGAGTCCTCCCGACCCGTGTACTGGTACATATAGTTGTCGCGTTAGGCCAGAGGGACGAGCCGCCGCCCGAGACAGCAGTTGTATAGGTTGATCGTTTGGAGGCCCTTCTTCTTCAAACCGCGGATAGTTTGGAGCATTTCGTCAACGACCATCCGCTGGTCGCTGGGGAGCTTGCCGACTTGAAGACGGCGCGGTTCGGACCGGTTGGCGGAGTACCGCGGGATCGCCGTCTCGCCCTCCGGGGTCGCCTCGGCAACATAGAACCACGACTTCTTCCAATCGCTCGCTTCCTTGGCGGGCAGCATCAAGTCGAAAAATGAAGCCTTCGACTTCAGCTGGAAGGATAGGCCGCCCGCGGCGAGAATTGGGCCGCCCGCCTCCTCGCGGCTGATCCGTCCGTGGAACAGATCTTGCCATAGAGGGAAGTAGGGCCGGCAGCCCAAGTAGCATTCGCAGAACGCCACGAAGATGGCGAGCTGCTCGATGCTGTGGGGACCCAGATCCGATGGCTGGATCCCGTAGTAGGCGCAGAAGCGCCATAAGAACAGGGACGTGGGGAACCCTAGCCCCCGTTCTAGATGACTGGTGAAGCAGATGAATTCCCTCTCTCGCGGGCTCGGGGTCACCTCTCCGGCCGCGGGGATGCGCCAGCAGCCGGCTCGCAGGATCCCGACCTCCTCAAAGGAAGCCAGTTGCGCCCTCGTGCACTTAGATCTACCCCAAGGTTCGGTGGAGAGGGCCATGGCGGAAAGATTTGTGGGGGATCGGAGGATTTCTGGTCGGCTGGACGCGATGCAAAGGGAGGCGAAAGTGCGCGCAGTCAGAGGAAATGGCGAGAAGGTGGTCCTCTGATCACCTGCCATTCCCCTTATATAGCGGTTGTTACCCGCCAAATCAGGGAGCCGTTACTACGCGATGATTACGCCAAAAGTTACCGTTGGATTACCCCAACGGCTAGTTTGACCACGTTTAATGGTCCAACTTTAGCCATTCGGCTCGCCGACCCGACAATGTTGCGCCGACTCGACTCGCCAAAGCTGCGATCTGGATGATTAGTTTTCTCCTTTATACAGGAGCCCGACGACGATTCGACTGGATGTCTACTCTGAAGCCGTATACTCCGACTGCCAGCAGCCACCTACGCCTAATCGACGACGGCCTCGGGGACTACTGATGGGATGCGCCTACCGGGGTATACCCAGCAGGACGTTTCCGAATGGCCCAATACCTGGCGAGTGGGCTTGCAGGACGGTGACTGGATCAAGGCCCGACGTAGATCCAAGCGACTGGAAGCTGAAGGCCCAGGCGAGTAGATAGGCCCAGTCGGATTAGGTTAAACGAGTACCGAAGCCTTATCTGATTCGGTTGATATATGTAAACCCTAGGGAAGGTGAGTCTATATAAACCTCCCTGCAGGGCGTGTAGAGATACGTTCCATCATACACCCAAGCGACTCGCCGCCTAGCCGCCGAGCTCGCCCATTGTACCACCTCCATAATACAATCTAGCAGGAGTAGGTCTTTACCCTCCGGGGGGGCGAACCTGGGTAAACCCTGTGTCTCCGCCCTCATCTCGCACCGCAGATGGCTTGCCGCCCTTGCCCCTCGTTCTACTACTCGCTGCCGATTGCAGCATCTGCTGTGACCATTCCCACGACACTTATGCACTACAAAAGAGTAGACTAAAAATATTAAGACTAAAGGACAATCTGAGGCTAGAAAACGACGCACACGAAAGAGAACATGATGACTTCGAATGTGCGAAATACTAAGTATAACAAATTATTATTATTCGTTGGAAAAAACATGTTTAGTATAGGCATTTATTTTCTTGTAACTATTGTATATTATTTAAATTAATTCTTATATAACCGTGGCAACGCACGGAAATTTAGTTAGTTATCCTTAATTTTTGAAAGGCAAGGAGCATTTTTTTATGCCAATTCTAACCGTGATCTAGGCCGAGGAAAACAGGGACAAAAGTTTGGGCTTACCATCTATAAAAAAACTGGCCATGGGTGCAAGCCACGTCTGGCCCAACTTGCTCGACTCTTATCGTTGACTCCCTCCCTCGAGTCCCATCACATTGCAGGAGCGCACCGCCACACGCCCGCACCCATCCACCTGCCTTCCCTACTCCTCGAACCCCATTTCACCTTGCTCGGCTGCGCCCCTGCCCCTACCTGTCCTCCACGCGGTGTCGTCCGATTGTTGCGACTCTGCCTCATCTGCGTGTGAGAAACATTGAATACTTAAATATTGTGTTGTATTGCAATGACCCTTGTGGGGTTTATATAGAGTTACACGAGGGTAGATGGAGAATAGGAGTACACGATGTAGATTCCTAGTCTATTTCTAGGCTATACACATATACGTACTCTAACATCCCCTCAGTCGGAGCGGGAGTCAAGTGGACACTTGCGATTGGATTTGAAGTCTTGCGCTTCCGTCATCTTCATCTCGTTGTCATCATCACCTATGTGGACAGGATTATGGCTGGCACCTAGGGGCGGTGACTGCATCTCCTTCTAGTGCCTCCCCCCCCCCCCGCAGTCACAGCGGGAGTAGCGTGTGAAATGGATCGTATGGGCACATAGAGGGGGTGAATAGGTGCTACTCAATTTTTAGTTCTTTTTCACTTTTAGGCTTGACACAAAGTAAATTCTCTAGATGTGCAACTACGAGAATTTTTCTATATGCAACCCCTGCTACTAAGCACGTAAAGAGAGGAGCGAGGAAACCGTAGTGGAACACGCGGAGACACATGGATTTGTTTTACCGTAGTTCCTTCCTTGTTAAGGAAAGCACATCTGTGTTGGAGGGGTGAGCGGTTCTAAGACCACCATGCCAAATAGGCCTCACCCTATTCTCCGATGGATCTCGCCATGAAAGGCCTGATCCATCTTCTCCACTATTGGTACCCTTCGAGGCGGGAACCGGTGCCTTTACAACTCTAGAGGGGCACACATACACAACCGAATTGGGGGCTCCCATAATGACAACAAGCTGTCACAAGAACAAGGATTATCAATATAATCAACACAAGGATCTAGATATTTGCAAGAAATACTAGATCGAAGATTCTCCAAATGAATGGAGAGGAGATGAAGCGCTTGATTGTAGTCGGTGAAGATCGAGCCCTCCTCCTTCGATTCCCCAAGGAATGGGGCCTTTGGGTGGATGAAGGTGGAGATCTCTTGGATGAAACTTGAGGAGCAGATCTTGTCTTTTTCGAATGAACCAAGAGTTCTGGCAGGAGGGGGTGAAAGAACATGTGGACCCCCATGTGTGGTTTTGGTAATTAATAACAATCTGTATGAACTAATGTGTGTATTAAGTTATACTTGTAGGATTTGTCCATTGGCATCGCTTGGAGCATGTGTTGGCTTCAAGGTCGATGAAATGAGAAGAATATATGTTGTGCAAGCTCAAAATGCGCCATCTATAGAAGATCTCATGTTTGATGCTTGCCATCCTCGGTGATCATGGATCGATGATGAGGAATTAAGAAAGGCGTTCCATCTTGAGAAGGGAAAGATCGACTACATCGAGCTCAAGTGGAATGCTTAAGGCAAAGGTATAATCTTGATAGGTTTTCCCTTTTGCCGGTCTCATGTTGTGTGTGGGAGACCGGGTTTAGGATAGATAACCGTACTATCAAGAGGGGCACTCGAATGAGTAATTCAGTCACATCGTTCAGAGAGAGCTCAAACCTTTGCATACTTGCATCATCGTATTTGGTTGTTATTTGGTCTTATCCATGTGAGGATATAGAGCTTGTGGTAATCTCCATAACAAGCTCGTGTTCATCGAAATCAGATCTTCCATTTGTATCTTATCGCGATTTTGATCTTGGCGGTCTTCTGGTTTCTCACCAAGTGAGGTATCCCACATTATTATACTTGATACTTTCTCACTTAGTGATAACCAATATTTTCAGTTTTTATAGGGTAGCCATTATCGTCATCTTTCCAATGCAATTGGAATCGGGTCAATCAGAGCTACCAATCAAAAGTTATTAACGTTTGAATTTGCCCCATATTTACTTTTAAAAAAGAAAAAGAAAAAAAGAAGTTTCTGGACTGGCCGGTACTACCGGACCCGGTACCGGCCGTGCCTGGCGCCGTGCACTTATTTGCTGCCTTGTCCGGTTGCTGGGTCCGGCACTACTGAGCTGGCTAGTACCGCTCGGGTAGGCCGGTACTACCGGCCGACCCAGGTACACCAGCCCATCCGGCTCGCCCAGCTCGGCCAGCCCACTCACCCGCGTGCGCCTGCTGCTGCTAGATCTGCTGGCCCCGCGCGGGCCCTGCTGCCAGCCCCGCCTCGATCCAGCGCCGCTCCCGCACGCGTTGACTCTCTGCCGCTGCCGCTGCCTCGCTGCGCGTGCTCGCCCCGCCAATCCCGCGCACCTCGCCCGCCTGCTGCGTGCTTCCTGCCGCCCGGACCCGTGTTGACCAAGCCGCTGCTCCCGCACGCGCCAGCCTCGCCCGCTCACGCTTCCGCATGCAGCCTCTCGCCTGCTGCCGCTTGCGCTTGCTGCTGGCCCCGCGCTGCCCCACGCTGGCCCCGTTTTCCACCGCTGACAGGCGCTCGCTCGATTGCTGCGCTGCCACCGCTCGCTCGCTGCGCCTGCGCTGCTGCTGCTCGGCCCCACCCCGTGCTGCTTCCTTAAAACTGGTACTACCGGTCCAGACAGAAAAATACCCCGAACGGTTATATTTTTGGATCCCTATTTAAGGCTTTGCCTGTTTTCAGTTTAGTAAATGTCTTCCTCTTCTATTAGTCTAAGCTTTGTCCACACTTGTTCTAGATCTTGAAGCTTGCCTAATCTTTTCCCTCCGATGATTATTGCCCATATTTGAGTGAAAGAGAGAGGAGATCTAGATCCACGTTTTGACCTAACTGAGTGCATCTTTGGGGATCTAGATTTTGGGGATTTTTTGTCTTTCTTTGATTCCTCCACTCTTGTTCCCTCAATAGCTTTAGTAGCTTCGTTGAAACTTGAGAGTGAGGGATTTGAGCATCTTTGTGGTGTTCTTGCCATTTGCATTTGGTGCATCGGTTTGAGTTCTCCTCAGAGGATTTGGTTCGTGTGACTCATTGGAGCTTGTCCCTCTTGGGTTCTTGGAACCCTAGATGGTTTTGTGGCCTTGGTGGCGTTTGTTGAGGCCTTGGTGGCGTTTGTTGGGAGCCTCCAATTAAGTTGCAGAGAAGTGCCTCAACCTTGTGAGAGGTTCCGGTTGCCACCGACAAGTGCACCGATAGTGGAAGCGTGGATCGATCCCATTGGGGTGAAATCCACCGGAGAATAAGGGAGGCCTTTTGTGGCGTAGGTGGTTAGATACCACCCCCTTTCCAAACGAGACGTACTCCATGTTGGGAGGAACTCGGTAAAATATCGTCGTCCCCGCGTGCCTCGGTTATCTCTATACCCGAGCTCTTTACTTATGCACTTTACATTGTGATAGCCTTCGTGCTTGAAGTAATCTATATCTTGTTATCACATTGTTGCTTGTATTGCTTAGCATAAGTTGCTGGTGCACATAGGTGAACCTTAGTTGTTTTAGGTTGTGCTTGACAAAGTAAATGCTAGTTTAATTCCGCCTTTGTCGAGCCTCTCTCGGAAAAGTTTTAATCGCCTATTCATCCCCCTCTAGGCGACATCCATATCCTTTCAAGGGGGATGATGGGTTTAAATACCCCTGCCCAGAACTGGCCGTTGGAGAAGTTTGGGGGCGGATTATCTGCCCCCCGCCCCCCACACTAGGGGCGGACTATCCGCCCTGGGGGAAAATCCACCCCCTGGATGGAAAGTCCGGGGGAAAATCCGCCCCCCACACAGTGGGTCGCGCGGAGCTTGACTTGGTGAAAATCCTCGAGGGGGCGGATTATCTGCCCCTGGGGGAAAAGCCGCCCCAGAGGCGGAAGGTCCGGGGGAAAATCCACCCCCTCTCGGAGTGATGTGCCGTGGCGACCTTTGTAACAAAAACCTGGGGGCAAACTATCTGCCCCCGTTGAAGGGCGGATTATCCAGCCTGGGAAAAAACTACGGCCCTGGCCGGAAAATCTGGGAGATATTCCGCCTCCCATACAGATGGTCACGCCCGTGCGCCCTTTTGAGATTGGGGAGGGGCGGATTATCCGGCCCCTGGTAGGGGCGGATTATCCGCCTCCCAAAATCATTTTCAGGCTCCTTTTCAAGGTAAAGATCTGCAACACTTCAACACACATTAAATAATCCTTGGTATTGTTATCTAACACACAAAACACTAGGGATCATGAAATGTTCTTTGAATCTCCCTCTTTTTGGTGTTAGAGGACAATACTAGGATTTGCAATGAGACCTACTAACAACACCTTTAGGAAATGAAAGAGGCTCTCCCTAAATGTGTGCAGATTAATAATTTGCATTTAAATACAAATGCACACACTAAAAAGCAAGCCAATTTCATAACATTGACAATTAAAACAAGGATGAGTTAGGAAGCATAAGTCATACCACTGGGGATGTGAAATAGCCAATGTGAACAAAGAGAATATTAGTCCTCGAACACATCCCACCATATTGATGCAATCAATAGATAATTCCATAAATCCATATGACATCAACATAATTCCATACTCCATAGATAAATCCGGAATTCGATATGAATAGTTCCACATGATAAATCCAGAATTACAGAATTCCACACAAGTGCACAAATAGTACCACACACGACAAAGTCTCATACAAACCAAGCACAAATAAGTTCAGCACTAAAAGGGCACAAGCAATCGATAGAGGAAACGAATGATAAAAAGGCAAATGCTTGCGCTCGACCCATGCAAACCAAGACCTAAATAGAAATACTTCTCCCCCTTTGGCATCAAAACGCCAAAAAGAAAGAAGTGTGATGCTAGCACCCCCTTTGGCTCAAGGAGGGGAAAAGGCTTGGGTTTAGAGCAACAAACTGAGATGGTACTACACACAATATTGCAAGAACAAATCAACTAAAAGCCAAGATTGAGTATGTTTTCCATAAGAACATAAGATATGCAAGAAAATCCAAAAAGAGCCAATAGAAGCCAACTCTTTTCAAGGAAGAGGGCGGTGGCCGAAGCCACCATGTTGGAGCGCATGGCATGACACCGCGAAGATGTATCTTGAGTTCAAAACCAATGCTCATCGATGACCCACAAAATTTCAAAATGATATTAAGGGAAATGATTTTTCTTGATTTCGGCATTATGGGGGGAGGGTTAGCCCAATCAATTAGAACCACACTCCCCTATGTCTATGCCCGCAGCTAAACCAAATACATGAGGAAGTGCAAGTGAGTTTGCAAGGGTAGTCAAGACAAGCTCCTTGAATCTATGATATTTAGCTCATTCCTAAAATAACAAAATCTTGCTTCATCAAGTGGATTCGTGAAGATATCAGCAAGTTGGTTCTTCATGCTCACAAAATATAGTACAATATCGCCACGAGCAACATGATCCCGAATGAAATGATTGCGAATCTCAATATGTTTTGTCCTTGTATACTGCAACGGATTGTACGCATTTTTTATAACACTTTCATTGTCACATAAAAGAGGCACTTTGTCACAATTGACACCATATTCCTTTAAAGTTTGCCTCATACATAATAATTGTGTACAAGCACTTGCAGTAGCAACATATTCAGCTTTGGCGGTCGAGAGAGATATGCAATTTTGTTTCTTTGAAGACCAACATACTAGAGACCTGCCCAAGAATTGACATGCACCAGAAGTTGATTTTCGATCATCCTTGTCACCAGCCCAATCTGAATTAGTGTAACCACATAGAGAGAAACTAGAGCCTTTGGGATACCATAAACCAAAATTTGGGGAATGAACCAAATATCTGAAGATTCTCTTGACCACCACTAAGTGGATTTTTTTAGGAGCGTCTTAGTACCTTGCACACACTCCTACACTCAACACGATATCGGGCATAGATGCGCAAAGGTAAAGGAGAGAGCCGATCATGGATCGGTAATACCTTTTGGTCCACGTCTTTACCCTTTGGATTAAGCTCAAGATGACATTTAGTTTGCATTGGAGTAGCAACGCCATTGAGATCCGTCATCTTGATCCTTGTGAGCATGTCTTGGATGTATTTAGCTTGATTAATTAAGGTTCCCTCTCTAAGTTGCTTGATCTCGAATCCAAGAAAGAACCTTAATTCTCCCATCATAGACATCTCAAACCTGTCAGTCATAAGCTTTGAAAATTCATCATTAAAAGCTTGGTTAGTAGAGCCAAAAATAATATCGTATACATATAGTTGGCATACAAAAAGCTCCCCATTAACCTTATTAGTAAAAAGAGTGGGATCAATTTGCCCAACTTCGAATCCACGGTCTAACAAAAGCTCTTTAAGGTGCTCATACCTCGCACGTGGGGCTTGTTTAAGGCCATAGAGCACCTTATCATGTTTGTAGACATGGTTCAAAAATTTGGGATCCTCAAATCTCGGGGGTTGCTTGACGTATACCAACTCATGTAGTGGACCATTAAGAAAAGCAATCTTAACATCCATTTACTGTAATTTAAAATTATGATGATCATCATAAGCAAGAAGGATACAGATGGACTCAAGGAGAGCCACGGGAGCATAGGTTTCGCCGAAATCAATGCCTTCCACTTGAGATAATCCTTGAGCCACTAGCATTGCATTATTCCTTACAACAATGCCACAATGTCATTTTCATCTTGTTTGCTCTTGAAAATCCACTTTGTGTCGATAAAATTGCGGCATTCTTTGGGTTTCTCTACGAGCTTCCAAACCTTGTTGCGCTCGAAGTTATTTAGTTCTTCGTGCATTGCAACCACCCAATCGGGATCTTCAAGAGCATCAAAGACCTTCTTTGGTTCAACCATTGAAATGTGTGCTTGATGGTCACAGAAGCTAGCAAGTTCTCTTCTAGTAGACACTCTTCTTCTTAGATCACCTACAACCTTGTCAAGAGTGTGGCCTCTTAACTCAAGGTACCGATTAGCACGAGCTTTGCGACGATCCTCAATTTCCTTATTGTTTCTTGACAGAGTTGATTCGACATTTGGATCCTTGTCTTGGCCACTACCTTTTCCTTGATCTTGATCTGAGCTGATAGCAGGAGACTGTTGCTGTTCTGGTTCTTCAGGGCCAGACAATCCGCCCCTAGGTGGGGACGGACTATCCGGTCTGGGAGATGCGGCTACAATTTCTTCTTCCTGAATGTCCCTGGCAGAACTTGGAGTGCCAGGGCTGGATAATCCTCCCCTTGGGGATGGAGAATCCGGCCTGGGATTTTCTGGACTTGCTTGCTCTTCTTGATTTCCCCTGGAGCGAGTTGGAGTGCCAGGGGCGGACAGTCCGCCCCTTGGAGGGGCGGATAGTCCGGCCTGGGACTACCATTTTGCCCAGAAGACAGATGATCTTCATGAGATTGTGGTGTTGGTGCATAGGTTTCTCCAGCAGTAGGGGCTTGTTGATCTTGTGTAGATGAGGCATCCACTTGAGTGGAGCATTGTCCTTCCCGATCTGCCACAAAGGGTTCCTCAATGGGGCGGGAAAATCCCACGCCCATTCTTCTTATGGCATCTTGGGGTATTTCAACATCTGCATCACAAACATCAACTTTCCCCACATGGGAGCCATTATTTTCATCAAATTCCACACTACAAGATTTTACAACAATTATGGAGATCTTGTTGTAGACTCTATAAGTGTGGGATTCGGCACCGTAACCAATAAAAATACTTTCTAAAGCCTTAGACTCAAATTTAGACAAGCGGACTCCTTTGATGAGAAAGAAACACTTACAACCGAATACCCGGAAGTACGAAATGTTGGGCTTGTTACCGGTAATTATTTCATACGGTGTTTTGTCCAAGATCTTGTGGAGGTAGAGCCGATTTGATGAGTGACAAGCGGTAGATATGGCTTTAGTCAAAAAGTTATATGGAGACTTGAATTCAGCCAACATTGATCTTGCCATATCCATCAAAGTGTGATTCTTCCTCTCGTCTACACCATTTTGTTGAGGGGTGTATGCAGCGGAATATTGATGTCTTATCCCCTCTTCACTTATAAATTCATTTAATGTGTAGTTCTTAAACTCGGAGCCGTTGTCACTTCTTATTGCCAATATGGGGACATTGTGTTGACGATGAACCTCTTAGTGAAGTCAATGATAGTTTGTTGAGTCTCACTCTTTAGCTTGAAGAAAAAGACCCATGTGTATCTTGAGTAATCATCGACTACCACCAAGCAATATTTCTTCCCACCAAGGCTAGCATGAGATGGAGTACCAAATAAGTCCACATGAAGTAATTCCAAGATCCTCTTTGAGGAAACAATAGTTTTCCTCTTGTGGGGTGAGTCATGAATCTTGCCTTCAACACAAGCCCTGCAAACACGATCTTTGGCAAAGGAAACATTGTCTTTTAGTCCAAGGATGTGGACACCCTTGTGAAGACTTTGCAAAGTTCTCATGTTGACATGGGCTACACGGCGATGTCATAGCTAGCCCACGCCAGCCTTTCCGAATAAGCACATCGGACCCGAAGTGGTTTTCCCCAAAAGTCCACCACATACATGTCATTTTCGACGTACCCAACGAAAGCGACCTTTAGAGACTTGCTCCATAAGAGTACCACTAAATCACCATCAATGAAAACAACAAATCCCATCTTACCAAGGGAACGAACAGAAAGTAAATTATAACCGAGGGTCTCAACAAGCATGACGTCCACGAGAGAGATATCGTGGGCAACCACAACCTTACCAAGACCCAATACCTCAGATTTAGACTTATCAACATAGGAGACTGTAATATGATCATGATTGGGTCGCATCTCCGTGATGATCTCTTTGCTTCCGGTCATATGACTAGTGCACCCACTGTCCAGCACCCATTTAGACCCACCGGAAGCATAGCCCTGCAAGAGAATTACTTCTTGGTTTTAGGTACCCATTTTTCAATGGGTCCTCTCATGTTAGTAATAAGGGTATTTGGAACCCAAATAGACCAACAAACATATTCATCAAAAGGACCAACATAATTTGCATAAACCTCACCATAGTAATCACAAAATAGTTCATAATTAGGATTGTTGGACCCTGCAAAACCAATATGGCCAGTTTTGTCTTTTGTGATGTTCTTCTCAACGGTGCTTGTCTTTGTTTGTTCATTCTCGGTCTTCTTATTCTTCTTCTTGGACTTGGAAACATAACCAAGTCCCTCTTTTCCAAGATTTGATCTTTGCTTGCCAAGAATATCATCAAGAACACCCTTACCTTTGGGAGTGGTGTCATTGACAAGCTCATCTTCCACCCTAGCATTTTCCTTGTGAATATATGTTGATTTAGATGTGATAGGAACATCATACTTGGTCAATAGAATTTGTAGATGATTATGTGACTCATTGAGAATAGATAATTCACTCTTCAAAGCCTTGTGAGCAATGTCAAGTTTCTCCAATTCCTCGGAGAGTCTAGCATGAGCAGCCCCAAAGTCAATCTTTTCTTTCTTTAGTTTCTTTGATTTGGCTACAACATTGTCACGTTCATTAACAAGCTTTGTCACCACTTCTTCATGTGACTCCTCAATAGACTCAAGCCTCTCTTCAATAGAAACACGAGCCTCTTCCTCTTATTCTAGAGCGTTTTTAAGGATGCAATTTCCATTGCATCCTCCCTTTCAATCCTGCCCTTTTCTTCAAGAAGCACTTCATTTTTGGCCAGCTGGTCCATAAGAGCCTCAAAATGTATTTTGTGCTCACCTTGAAAGTTAGTGATAAAATATTCCAAAGCAATAATTTCTTCTTTAACCTTAAGACTAGTAGGATCATCCATGTCAATCATAGCCTTAGGAAAATATGATACCTCGGAACCTCTTGCAACGAGACAAGTAGCGTTCTTGTTGATGACATTTTCATTCGCAGAGTTGAAGAGAGATGTTGGTGTAGATGTGGTGACTATAGCAGCCACCTCTCGAGAGCTATCATCCTCATCTTCATCTTTGCTTCCCGAGGTATACTCCTCTTGAGCCACTAAGACTATCTTTGGTTGCTTCTTGAATGGAGAATTCTTCTTCCCAAATTTGACTTCTCTTTAAGAATGAGTCTTCCTCCATTATCTTCTCTACTTTGATAAGGACACTCAGCTACAAAGTGCAGCCGGTCTCCACAATTTAAGAACGTTCTTAGCTTGGGACCTTTCTCCCTTCTTCCATTTGCTCCACTCTTTCATTCTAGTTCAGATTTGGCTTTGGATGGATCCTTCCAAAATTTTCTAGCATAGAAGGCCATGTATTGTCCATGAGATCTTTTTACATCTTCGGGACAGTCCATATCTTCTATGTCGTCTTCATCTTGATCAGCCACACTTGAATTCAAGGCCATGTTGACCCCCTTCTGCATCCCAATGGCTCGTGCACGTGCATCTTCGACATTTTTGGCAGCCACTTTGAAAGCTGCCATTTCTTGCATAACCTCATTGGATGTCATTATGTGGTAGTTATGCCTTCTTTGGATACTCTTCAAATCTGTGGTATCAAAAGACATAAGAGCAGAAACATACTTGCGCTTGATCCAAACATCATCAACATGAGAGGCACCATGATTTCTGAAAGTGGTGGCTATTGACTTGAGCCTCCTATACATGTCCTCGTGGTCTTCTCCATCCAACATATAGAACCCTTCAGCTTGATTAATCAAAACATCATATCTATTTCTTCTCATGCTTTCATTTCCAATGAAGAGCTCGGTGAGGCCATCCGAAGCTTCCTTAGCTGTGTTGAGATGCTCTATGTGTGGCATGTATTTTGTACCCACACCAAGTTGAATCATGTGTAGAGACATTGCATTGATTTTACCGTCCACAACCTCTCTTCTTGTTAGGTTGTTGGGATATCCAACATGAAGAGCATTCTCTATGATTTTTGCACAACTCAATGGAGGAGCTGCACACATGAGACTTCATAAAAAATTGTCATTGATTAAAAGTAGATGCTAAAAGTTTGGGTGGATCACCCTATTATGTATATGAGGGTGTGGGATAGGTGGATCAGGTAAATACACATGGGAAACTATCAACACCCGAATTTTTAATCCCAGATGCCTGTTATGCCATACATCGCAATCCCAGGATTACCATTTTTGCGAGACATAATAGAATTGGATACCATAGTACATCATCCATTACAAACCATACATAAGGTCTTACACAAATAAGGATCTCATGATCCAGTTCTTAATACAACTTAAGCAGCGGAAATACGTAATGATAAAGGTAGCGTAGGCGAAGCTCCATCTTCGGGGTCACAGGTAATGCTGACGATGGGAGATGATCCTAGTTGTCGTAACCTTCCTGGGGTCCATCAATCCTGGTACTCCTCTTCATAGTATGGCCACGAGAATAGCCAGGGACAAAGCCATGAGTACTCTTTAAGTACTCGCAAACTAATACTAACAGGTGAAGGGGTTTTTTGTAGTAGGACACTAAGCTCTAGGGTTGTTTTGCAAAAAGCCAGATTTACCTCTACTAAGTTCAGAAGCAAGAGAAAGCTAGTCAAATAATATAACACCTAAGTGGGAACTTGTATCTCATGTCACAACTCTGTTGTGGTCAAGTCAAATTCTCAATCCATTTCACAAGTCATTTTGAAAACATCTGACGGGGGAACAGTATGGCCACTCCAACTGTCCATAACCGCGGAGGCGGATATTCGAATAGTTTGACACTCTGCAGAGATTGTACACTTTCACCACAACATTCGATACATCCGTCAGGAACAAATCCTGAATTCACCATACTCAGTATGCGGATAATCAATCTTAACCTTTCAATTACACGCCCTAGTATAAGCACCTCTCCTATGAGTTTGGCCTCCCAACCATGACCAACTGTCATCTTGGGTACTGCACAGGTGGACAATCTTCACAAGGTAGCCTCAGCTTAGACCTTGTCCGTGAGGGAACCAATACTAAGGTATATAAGTTTCCAATCAAGCCCTACCCAATTCTCGGGTATTGTGGTTGTACGGTAAAATTGGAATGGTATCGCATCCAGACAACCATCAGTTTTATAAAGGGCTAAGGCTCATGCCTCAACATTTTCATCACCAAAATCATCTGGGGTTTGGAAACACATGTCAAAACATCTCAGTAGAATGATCCATCATTCCAAGGTTTTCATAACCATTTTTCCACCAAGTATTCCCATCTAAAGTGGATCAAGTTTTATGATTAGCACTAGCATCTACAAGTGGGAGTGAGTACTAATGAGGGGTGGTAAACAAGTGGAGTTTTAACTAAGTTCAGTCTCATGCCTTGGGATGACATCAAGATTATCTAGTTTAGGCCAAATTTAATGCTCTTTATGCAACCTTCAATTATCTTCCTAGAATCTACAAGTCACTTAAGTAGACTCTAAGTAATAGCTTTGATAAAGAAGTAAAGTATAAAGCTTGCAAGTAAAACTAGGAGGGGGTATCATAAAATGTGTCCAACCAAGCATGCTTAGTGCATTGCATAGGTTATCTAACTTTCATAATTGCAAGTGTTAGCTTGCTCAATCAACTAGTAGTATTAGGCTTGCAGAAGTAGAGTATCTTGCAAGTGTTAGCTTTCCTTGTGCAGAGCAGTGGTTGAAGTTCTCCTCGGCTTCTTCTTCGTAGTATCCTCCTTCCTCCTCGTATCCTTGATCAGTACTAGCGTCTATGAATAAATACGAGGTACACAATCACCAAACAACACTTAACTACTTTCAATCATCACACAAAAGGGTCCTATAGATGATCTAGCATCATCACTAACATTACAAGATTAAAGCATTAGTCTTATTAATTTATTTTTAGAAAAGTAATTTCTACTCATTGAAAAACTACTTAAGATTTAATATTCACCAAACCAAACATGGGATCATGTTGACACATGTCATCACCACATATTTCAGTACATGGGAATGTGATTTAAAGTGGTGTCACAATTTAATAAGGTTTAACCTTTTATTTCAATTGAATAAAGTGACTAGAAATGCCTATGTGACATTCTTGTATTACTTGAACATTATTTCTGTAAGTAAACCCATATATTTTTATATATTCTGAAAGGTATGGTCAAATGTGATTTTTGAGAGTTGGAATCAACTCAAAAGCTATTATGGTTTAAATTTGAAAAATGTTTGAATGCAGAAAAGGTTCTGTCTTTTTATTTTTACCAAGGTTGATATACATATCCAAATGATTTGAATCCAACGGGCTTGGATTAAGCATTTCAATATCTTTCTAACAAAATTGGTTTCATTCAATTTGGTTTACTGAATCGAGTTGGGTTGATGTTTGAAACTAGGTACATAATGAGTTTGAATGAAAATAAAAAAGCTAAATTCAAACGAGTGGGCTGCGCGGGAAGGTTTAATGGGCCGGCCCAGTGTCACTCCGCGGCGCGGGGCTCAGCTGACAGGGGGTTCCACCAGTCAGTGGCTCATAACACGCGAAGCGGTACGGGGCAGATGGAGGTGATGCTACGGATGGGAGAGATGCATTATCATTTGACGCATCTCTTCCATCTTAGCCTCCATGGAACTAATCAAGGTTGTTTCTAACGTCTTGAGATCGTTCATGGTGACTACCTCCAGAGCATCACTCCCATCTCCCTTGGAACCCATACTTCTCTTAGGCGGTTAAGCCCGAAATAAGAGTCGGGGCTCTGATACCAATTGAAATGGATCGTATGGGCACCTAGAGGGGGTGAATAGTTTCTACTCAATTTTTAGTTCTTTTTCACTTTTAGGGTTGGCACAAAGTAAATTATCTAGATATGTAACTACGAGAGTTTCCCTATATGCAACCCTAGCTACTAAGCACGTAAAGAGAGGAGCGAGGAAACCGTAGTGGAGCATGTGGAGACACAGGGATTTGTTTTATCGTAGTTCCTTCCTTGTTAAGGTAAGTACATATGCGTTGGAGGGGTGGGCAGTTCTAAGACCACCACGCCACAATAGGCCTCACCCTATTATCCGATGGATCTCGCCAGGAAAGTCCTGATCCACCTTCTCCACTATTGGTACCCTTCGAGGCAGGAACCGGTTCCTTTACAACTCTAGATGGGCACACATCCACAACCAAATTGGAGGCTCCCGTAAAGATAACAAGTTGTCACAAGAACAAGGATTATCAATATAATCAACACAAGGATCTAGATATTTGCAAGAAATACTAGATCGAAGATTCTCCAAATGAATGGAGAGGAGATGAAGCGCTTGATTGCAGTTGGTGAAGATCGAGACCTTCTCCTTCGATTCCCCAAGGAACGGGCCTTTGGGTGGATGAAGGTGGAGATCTATTGGATGAAACTTGAGAAGCATATCCTGTATTTTTCGAATGAACCAAGAGTCTGGCAGGAGGGGGATGATGGGTTTAAATACCCCTGCCTAGAACTGGCCGTTGGAGAAGTTTGGGGCGGATTATCCGCCCCCCACTAGGGGCGGACTATCCGCCCTGGGGAAAAAAATCCGCTCCCTGGACGGAAAGTCCGGGGGGAAATCCGCCCCCCACACAGTGGGTCACGCCAAGTTTGACTTGGTGAAAATCCTCGAGGGGGCAGATTATCCGCCTCTCTCAAGGGGCAGATGATACGTCAGAAATGTATATATAATTTTTGATGTTCCATGCTTGTTTAGTATCCACTTTGCTTTGCTTTGCTTTGTCTACACTTTGATGTGTTTTTATATCTTTTCTGGAACTAACCTATTAACAAGTTGCCACAGTGCCAGTTGCCTGTTTTCTTCTGTTTT
This sequence comes from Avena atlantica, assembly GCA_910589765.1. Lineage (NCBI taxonomy): Eukaryota > Viridiplantae > Streptophyta > Magnoliopsida > Poales > Poaceae > Avena > Avena atlantica. Next base: position 8,127,917 of record OU342734.1, on the reverse strand, counting down.
TGGTTCCAGGAAGGTAGAAAATCAATATTCTCGGAATTGGATGGGACAAAAGCCAAAGTCAATATTTTACTGTGGGGGACACGAAGTCCAGAGGAGAGACGGAGAGGCGAACCAGGTCCTCCTCACCCTCCTATGCACGGGTGGGCCCACCCCGCGCCTGGGTAGGGTGTGGGCCCCCTGGCTGCCTCCTAGCCTCGCCTCTTCGCCTATAATAAGCCCCCGATGTAGAAACCCTAGGCAACCCGATCAAAACTCCACGAAACCTTCTGTAGCCGCCGCCACCGTCGTCCCTAGATAGGGAGGATCTGAAGTCCTTCCCGGCACCCTGCCGGAGGGGAGATCATCCCGGAGGCCTTCTTCTCCGGTATGAAGCGTGAGTAGTTCCACCTTGGACTATGGGTCCATGTAGTAGCTAGATGGTTGTATCCCCTCCTTGTTCTTTCATGTATAGATCTTGTGAGCTCCATTCATGATCAATATCTAATCTATTTGTAATCATGCATGTTGTGTTTGTGGGGATCCGATGGATATTGAGATTACTATGTTTGATTGATTAATGGTTTTGTCTTTATGATTCTATCATGTCTATGTTGTTTGTGATCTTGCATGCTCTCCATTGTTAGTAGCTATCTTGGCCAAGTAGTTGCTAGTGACTCCAAGAGGGAGTATTTATGCTCGATAGTGGGTTCATGCCTCTAGTTTCCAAGGGAAGTGACAGAAATCTCTTCGGTTGTAGATGTGATTTTGCCACTAGGGAGAAAACAACGGTCTCTTGTTCATGGAACAAGTGGATTGTTTACCTTACACACTTTGATTAAAGTAGTTGTCTGTTGCTTGCAACTTAATACTGGAGGGGGTTCGGATGATAACCTGAAGGTGGACTTCTAGTCATAGATGCAGTTGGATGGCGGTCTATGTATATTGTTGTATTGCCCAATCGAATCTCATAAGATCTTTTTGTCTGGTATTGCATTGTTATGCCTTGCTCAGTTCCTGTCAATTGCCCTGCTGTAATTTGTTTACCCTTCATACCATGTTGTTTATCTAAGGAGAGCACCTCTAGTGAACTATGGACCCCGTTCCAATCTTTACCATTGATACATCTTCCGTTGTTACTTGTTTACTTGCTGCAAACAATTACCTTCCACACCATACGTTTAATCCTTTATTACAGCAACCGGTGAGATTGACAACCTCACTGTTAGTTGGGGCAAAGTCTTGAGTTTGTGTTGTGCAGGTCTCTGCGTTGCTTGCAACACCTGTGTGACGTTTCCTTCCTCCTATTGGTTCGATAACCTCGGTTTCTTACTAAGGGAAGACTTGCTGATGTGCTACTTCACACCTTGCTCTTGGGGTTCCCAACAGGCTCCACATCAACTGAGCCATCAACAAGTTTTCTGGCGCCGTTGCCGGGGATCTACAGGACAGCTTCAACCTCTTCCTCCCCGTCAAGCTCCACCAACAAGTTTTCTCGCGCCGTTGTCGGGGAGGCTAAGGATGTCTTCACAAGTGGAGTCCTCCACTTCCTTTCTCTTTACTTTGTTTTTAGTTTGCCTATTTTCTTTTGCTTGGTTTTGTTTGCCTCTTTCCAAAAACTCCAAAAAAAATTTAGTTTAGTTTGGTTTGCTTTCTCTTTTCAAAAACACAAAAAATTAGTTAATACTCTAGTTGCTGGTCTGTTATTGCCTTGATTGGTCATGCTTTCTATCAATGGATAATTTCTTTGAAACTAGTTCTTATTGCCAAGGTGGGTTCACGGAAGAACAAAAGTATTATTATAAGGAACACCGTTTGTCACAAAAAGGGAAACACTTATGGGAACAGATTGATAAGTTGAATACTATTGCTAGAAATGTGTGCTCTACTTATAATGTTACTTATTGCTTTGATAAAGCTTGTTGCTGCAGGAGGTATAAACACCTACCTTTTCAATGTGAGTATAATGATAATGTTCCCATATCTTCTTATGTTAAAGGAAAATATGATTTTTATGATGTGGAACAAATTGAAGAATTTATTGCCTTCAAGGGTGCATTTGAAATTGCCAGTTTGCTTGAGAATACTGACGATGCACCTTATAAATATGAGGTTTTTGAGATACTTAAATTTTTCTTTGACAATTATAAGTAAGAAAATGGATATATTCTTGAATATTTTAATAGATGATTTCCACAAATGGAAGATACTAATGCCTTGTAGGATCCTATGGAAGAAGAAATTTTTGAAACTGGAAGCTCATTAGATGAAAAAGAGGAGAGTGATGAACAAAAGGAGGAGGAAGAATGGATCTACCCATGCCTACCTTCTAATGAGATTAACTCTTTACCTCTTATATTATTTGATTGTCCCCCATGATTACCAAAGGAGGATGAATGTTATGTTCCCGTGGATCCTTTTGAAATATTTACTTTGGGTAAAACCTGTGAAGGTTTTAGTCCCACTATTTTTGAGCTTGATAGAAATTATGTGTTTGTAGATCATGAAAAGCATGCTTTATGTGATTGCTATATTGTTGAGTTTATTCATGATGCTACTGAAAATTATTATGAGAGAGGAAAGTATGGTTGTAGAATATTTCATGGTACTGAAACACCTCTCTATGTGTTGAAAGTTTTGAAGTTACTCTTGTTCTATCTTCCTATGCTTGTCACTTTGTTATTTGTGAATTTATTTATGTACAAGATTCCGATGCATAGGAAGTGGGTTAGATTTAAATGTGTTTTGAATTTTCTTCTTGATGCTCTCTTTTACTTCAATTCATATTTCTTATGTGAGCATCTTCTCAAACTATCATGCCTAACTTAAAAGCGTTAAAGTAAAGTACTCATTGGGAGATAACCCAAAAGTTTTCTTGAGTTTTGGAAGTTATTGCCTCAGTAATGACCTCTCCTTATCCTTTTTGTTTGCTTTTTGTGACAAGAATAACCTCTAATGAGAGGGAAGTAAGATTTGGGGAGTTGCTGTCCCGAAACAGATTTCTGTCCTCCACCATAAAAATTCGTCAGGAGTCTCTGTAACTCGGATTGAGCTGAAAATTTACGAATAAATCCCCCAGTATGTTATATAACTTCCGTTAGTTCAATACTTTTTGTTTTGAGCAACATAAAATTTTCGAAAAAATCGGTTTTTACCTGCTGGTCTGTTTTGACAGATTTCTGCCATTATTTGCATTTGCTTCTTATTGATTCCTTTTTGAGTTCTCTTTTGGGGAATTGATATTTTTGAAGGAGTTGCTACAGTAGCTTTTGTTTTTAGTGAAAAGTCTTGTGGTTCCAAAGCTTTGCATAAAGGTCTATTATTTTTTGAATACACTAATATTGCTAATGAATATTGTGTGAAGTTTTGTATGAAGGAAACAATTCAGGTGTAGAGAGAGAATGATGTAATAAGATGAAGAATGGACAAAAGCTCAAGCTTGGGCATGCCACCCCGGTGTCACCCCAAGAAATATCCAAGAGGTACAAGCATCAAAGCCTGGGTAGGGTGTGGGCCCCCTGGCCGCCTCCCAGCCTCGCCTGGGTAGGGTGTGGGCCCCCTGGCCGCCTCCTAGCCTCGCCTGTTCGCCTATAAGAAGCCCCCGATGCAGAAACCCAAGGCAACCCAATCACAACTCCACGAAACCTTCTATAGCCGCTGCCACCGCCGTCCCTAGATCAGGGGGATCTGAAGTTCTTCCTGGAACCCTGCCGGAGGGGAGATCATCCCAGAGGCCTTCTTCTCCGGTATGAAGCATGAGTAGTTCCACCTTGGACTACGGGTCCATGTAGTAGCTAGATGGTTGTATCTACTCCTTGTGATTTCATGTATAGATCTTGTGAGCTCCGTTCATGATCAAGATCTAATCTATTTGTAATCATGCATGTTGTGTTTGCGGGGATCCGATGGATACTGAGATTACTATGTCAAATTTATTAATGGTTTTGTATTTATGATTCTATCATGTCTGTGTTGTTTGTGATCTTGCATGCTCTCCGTTGTTAGTAGCTATCTTGGCCAAGTAGTTGCTAGTGACTCCAAGAGGGAGTATTTATGCTCGATAGTGGGTTCATGCCTCTAGTTTCCAAGGGAAGTGACAGAAATCTCTTCGGTTGTAGATGTTTTGTTGCCACTAGGGAGAAAACAACGGTCTCTTATTCATGAAACAAGTGGATTGTTTACCTTACATACTTTGCTTAAAGCAGTTGTCTGTTGCTTGCAACTTAATACTGAAGGGGGTTCAGATGATAACCTGAAGGTGGACTTCTAGTCATAGATGCAGTTGGATGGCAGTCTATGTATATTGTTGTATTTCCCAATCAAATCTCATAGGATCTTTTTGTCTGGTATTACATTGTTATGCCTTGCTCAATTCCTGTCAATTGCCCTGCTGTAATTTGTTTACCCTTCATGCCATATTGTTTATCTAAGGAGAGCACCTCTAGTGAACTATGGACCCCGGTCCAATCTTTACCATTGATACATATTCCGCTATTACTTGTTTACTTTCTGCAAACCATTACCTTTAATACCATATGTTTAATCCTTTGTTACAGCAAACGGTGAGATTAACAACCTCACTGTTAGTTGGGGCAAAGTCTTGAGTTTGTGTTGTGCAGGTCTCCGTGTTGCTTGCAACACCTGTGTGACGTTTCCTTCCTCCTACTGTTTCGATATCCTCGGTTTCTTACTGAGGAAATACTTGCTGATGTGCTACTTCACACCTTGCTCTTGGGGTTCCTGACAGGCTCCACATCAACTGAGCCATCAGCAGACTATCCGCCCTTGGGAAAAAATCCGCCCAGAGGCGGAAGGTCCGGGAGAAAAATCCGCCCCCTCTCTGAGTGATGCGCTGTGGCGACCTTTGTAACAAAAACCTGGGGGGGCTATCCGGCCCCCTTGAGGGGCGGATTATCCGACCTAGGCAAAAACTCCGGCCCTAGCCGGAAAATCCGGAAGATATTTCGCCCCCATACAGACGGTCGCGCCCATGCGCCCTTTTGAGATTAGGGAGGGGCGGAATATTCGGCCCCTGGTAGGGGCAGATTATCCGTCCCCCAAAATCAGTTCCAGGCTCCTTTTTATGGTAAAGATCTGCAACACTTCAACACACATTAAATAATCCTTGGTATTGTTATCTAACACACAAAACACTAAGAATCATGAAATGTTCTTTCAGCGTGGACGCAAGTGACAACGCGTATGCTGTTGACTGGAGTTCTTGAGTTGTTGTAGACGTTGTTCTTGATGTCGATATTGAGGTAGTCGACCGTGATGTAGCCATTGTTGATGTTGTTGTAGTCATTGTAGCCGTGTCGGAGGCGCAAAAAAATGCACGATTTGTATCGTAGGGTTTTAGGTTTTTTTGTGCGGCGGCGGCAGAATTTGCGTTGGCGGCGGGTTTCTTGGTCATAGGGCGGCTGCGGCAAAAATCTGCGGCAACGGCGGTTTTTTGTGCGGAGGTGGCAGAGATCTGTGACGGCGGCAGGTTTTTGGTTATAGGTTTTGGCGGTGGCGTCGGATCGGCGGCGGCGACGACGTTTTTGTTACCAGACGGGCGAGGCGATTGTGTATTCGCCCTATCAGAGCGTCGGGCTGCGGCGGCGGCTATTTGGATCACGTGATGTAGACCTTGGCGATGATTTTTGTTGACGACGTAGAACAGATCTTAGTGTAGTCGTACAACTTGATGTTGTGATTTAGATCGATGTAGTTTGTCTCGGTGCAGCGCAGATCTCTGCGGCTCAATGTAGATAACTTTTTCCAGAGCATGGTATAATCAATCTACTCAGCTTGGTGTCCTCCTTCTCACGTTGAATCATGCATGGCTCTATTGTAGCAGCCGAAGGACTCCGCATGCGTGGCCTTGCCTTTGGTCCATGCAGTTCAAGACCTCTCGTGTATGTGGCCGCCTCCGCGTGGGTGGGCTGCTGCTGCAGCTCCAAGACGTGTTGGACGCGTGGCGATGTGGACTTCTGTTGTGCTCATGCGAGGGCGTGTCTACTAGTGCATACGGCAGTGTGCCCCTACCTCGTGTGACGCGTAGGTGACTAGACGACGCGATGCCATTGGCTTGGAGTATGGTGCCGTCGGAAGAGCTTGACAGCACGCACGCGAAGATTGAATTTCGCACCGATTTGCGCCAGATGTTTTGCTCCTGGGAACTTATTTGGCTAACTGGATCTAATCTACGAAATTGGAAGTTGAAAATTTGATCTAATTAATCTAAAGAACCGGCTAGATCTTTGATCGAGACCGGGTGTTGCGCCCCCGAGGAGTAATCTTCCCGAGGACGGCGCATTGCGAAAGAACCTAGGATCGGCGCTGTGAGGATTGATGGCGCCCGGTGTTGACGTGGGAGAGCTTCGTTGGAAACCCCAAGAGCAAGGTGTGAAGAGCACAACAACAAGTCTTCCCTCAGTAAGAAACCAAGGTTATTGAACCAGAAGGAGGAAGGAAACGTCTCAAAGGTGTTGCAAGCAACGTGGAAACCTGTACAACACAAACTCAAGACTTTGCCCTAACGCACAATGAAGTTGTCAAACTCACCGGTTTGCTGTAACAAAGGATTAAATGTATGGTGTGAAAGGTGATGATGGTTTGCAGCAAGTAAACAGTAACAGTGGAAGATGTATCAATGGTAAAGATTGTACCGGGGTCCATAGTTCACTAGAGGTGCTCTCCTTAGATAAACAAACATGACATGCTGAGTAAACAAATTACAGGGCCGGCTCTGACCCTAGGCCACCTTGTGCAACGGCCTAGGGCCCATGCCTACAAGGGGCCCATAATTTCATCTTCCTATATACATATTATTTATATTGGATAAAAAATATTTACAACAACCCAGCATAGGTAATCCAAAAAAACGTGTTGGCACTCACTATTAGAGCATCTCCACTCTCCTACCCAGGAGACGATCTGGACGCCGAAAATTGGCCCAGTCGCGTATCCAGGGACCTCTTTTCGGCCGGATTTGGGCCAACTTTGGTCCGGACTACCCAGACCGAACCCAGGATCTCGGGTACGCCCTGGGGACGCCGGACGAAGCGAATTCGGCTAGTGGACCAGCTTGTCAGCGACAGAAGCCGACCCGCCGCCATCCTTCCCGCCGTTTTCCTTTTCCTGCCCTCGCCGCTACACCCCTCCCGCCATTCTTCGGCCTATAAGAGCCGTACATCTCACCGTCTCTCTTCACAGTTCCTCACACCACCACAACTCCGGCGAACTTCGGACGTCCACACCTTTCTTCCTCCTCAGCTCCGGCAAACTATGGCCGCGGGCCGACGCATGTTGTCGCCTTGGGAAGCCCGGCTTCTCCGGAGGCGAGCTATACGGCCCCGTCAGACACTCGTCTCCCCCTAGGCTGGAAACTCAGCGCCGGCGAGATCCCCGTTCCGCCGGTGTCGGACGGAGAGGACCTCGCCGGAGAGATCCAGACGGCTATCGCCGCCATGCAAGACCCAGAACTCGCCGGAGAGATCCAGGCCGCTATCGCCGCCATGCAAGGCCCAGATCTCGTCGAGGATCAAGACAACCTGGTCTTCTGAAGGCAGTTTTTCGCCGACAGGCGCCTCGAGAAACTCGCCCGACACGACGGACCGCCGGGCTCGCCGCCGCGTAACAACATGGCTTACCGCCGCCGCTGGTGGAGCGTTCCGGGGCGGACTCTGGCCGGAGTCATGGCGCACATCGAGGCCGGCAACAACCCCCGCCTCGGCCTGTAGTTGCGGCGTCCGGCGTCGACCACGGCGGCGGCCTTTTCTAGTTATAAATTCCGATATACTATGTGCCCCCTTGCCTACTTTAATGAAATTTCGCCTATATTCGCCCATATTTCGCCGAGATAAGTGAATTTAGCCGAACTTGAGAACTCGGCCTGGGTACGCGAGTGGGAAACTGGGCGTACCCAGGACGAAAACTTTCGCCGTCCGGTTGAAGTTTGGTCCGGATTTCGGCCTGGGTACGCCCAACGAGTGAAGATGCTCTTAGCGTCTTAGCGATTGAGGCTCGGTCTATCTTTCGTCTTTGACTAGTCTATTCCCATCGGTGGTCTACGCGAGTACAAGACTATGCCTCACGTCCGCTCGACCCTGGCTCAGGCGCTCAGCCGCTCACCTACAGCCTACTCGCTACACATATATAGGTGTTATAATGCGTAAACATAAATCCGGTCCTACGAATAAAAATAAAAGAAAACCGAAAACGAAAGCATCAGCTTATTCAATCATAAACGGAACAAAGCCACAAGTAGCATTGATGTCTCTGTATGCGCCCATGTTGTTAACTTTGCCTAGGGCCTCGCAAAATGTAGAGCCGGCCCTGAGCAGGACAATTGACAGGACTGAGCAAGGCATAACAATGCAATACTAGACAAAAGATCCTTTAAGATTCGATTGGGAAATACAACAATATACATAGACTGCCATCCAACTGCATCTATGACTAGAAGTACACCTTCAGGCTATCATCCTAACCTCCTCCAGTATTAAGTACACCTTCGTTGTTTTTTCCCTAGTATCAACAACACATCTACAACCTTAGATATTTCTGTTACTTCCCCAGATTCAATAGATGCATGAACCCACTATAGAGCATAAATACTCCCTCTTGGAGTCACTAGCATCTACTTGGCCAAGATAGATACTAGAAACAAAGAGCATGCAAGATCTTAAACAACACAGACATGATAGAATCAATAAGATAGAATCATTAATCAATCTGACATAGCAATCTCAATATCCATCGGATCCCCGCAAACACAACATGCATGATTACAAATAGATGATCTTGATCATGAACGGGGCTCACAAGATCTAGACATGGTAGCACAAAGGAGGAGAAACAACCATCTAGCTACTGTATGGACCCATAGTCCAAGGTGGAACTACTCACGCATCATACCGAAGGCTGGCATGGTGATGAAGAAGGCCTCCGGGATGATCTCTCCCCTCCGGCAGGGTGCCGGGAAGAGCTTCAGATCCCCCTGATCTAGGGAAGATGGTGACGATGGCTACAGACTGTTTCGTGGAGATCTGATCGGGTACTTAGGGTTTTAGCATCGGAGGCTTCTTATAGGCGAAGGGGCGAGGCAGGAGGCGTCCAGGGGGGCCACACCCTGCCCAGGCGCGGCCCAGGGTAGGGCCACGCGTGTGTGGGAGGGGGGAAGGGGTGGCCACCCTGTGGCACCCCTCCGTTCGCCCTTTGGTCACTGTGTTCTCCTCAGTGAAATATTGACTTTGGCTTTTGTCCCGTCCAATTTTGAGAATATTTCTTTACTAGCTTTTCTGAAACCAAAAACAGCAGAAAACAGGCAACTGACATTGTGGTAACTTGTTAATAGGTTAGTCCCAGAGAGTATATAAAAATACCTCAAAGTGTAGACAAAGCATGGCAAAATGGATACTAAACAAGCATGAAACATCAAAAATTATAGATATGTTTACGACGTATCAAGAGCTTTCCCCCAGCTGCCCCTGTCACCATGCCTTCGCCGGCGAATCTCCACCACGCCAAGCCGAAGCCACCCCTGTACATAGGTCAGCCGCCGTCATCACATCCTTTCCCCTCAGCCTAGGCCTCCTTTCGCCGTCCCTCCTTCGCCGCAGCTCGGTTTCGCTCCGAGCTCCCACCACCTTGCCCGCCAATTGTTCGGTGTTTTTCCTGTTCGACCATGGACTCCGATGACGAGGAGATGCTCGCCCTGTTCCTGGAGGAAGAGATCGCCGCAGCCGCCGAAGATGCAGAGCACATGCAGATCCTCGCCTCTCTGGCCTGACTGAACATGCAGACTGCAGCACCAAGGCGTGGAGGCTCGACGAAGGATCGCCTGAAGGGCAAAGCGAGGCAGCGGATGGAGGGCTATGATGTATGCCGAATACTTCACCAATGAGCCGCTGCATGAGCAAAATGTAGATGCTGAGCATGAACTGGACGAACTATGTTGTATTTTCAGTCTATGCCGATCTATGATGAATTTCATGCCAAACTATGCCAAACATTGCTCTGTATTCATATTTATTTCGAACTATGCCGAACTCTGATCGAATTTGAGCCGAATTGGGCGAAAGCTCGCCGAGTTTGCGTCGCCTAGGAACCACGTCTAGAAACACGAGTGAGAAACTGGACGTTCTTAGGCCGAAACTTACATCTATCCGACGCTTAATAGCGCCAGATTTCAGCCTCAAAACGCCCAACCGGTGGAGATGCTCTTAGCTCAGCCGCTCCTCACTCGATGCAACTCGGCTGCTGCTCCCCTTATCTAGGTAATTCCATCACTAGTTCAATTGGATACATTGGATGGTTGAACTGATTCCGTGATTTAAGAATTGATTGTAAGTGGTTTTATGCTTTAGAAACACAATATGAAGAGATATTTTATCCATGGATCTCAAAATCGAACAAATTAACCAATACAAATCCCCAAAATGTAGAAGCTCCTCAACTTGAATGAACTCTTTAAACCGAAGGAGCTACACAAAACTGAATCAATTCCAAAGGTCCACATCCAATCTCAACCGATTTAATAGTGATATTAGAAGAGTTTTTTTTCGTAATTTGTTTTTGCTTAGTTTTTGGCCTGGGGCTTGATCCAATCGTGGATCCGCCACTTCACAGCTATGGCGTATGTGCACCTCATTGATCACGTGGGCAGACATGGTGCACTAAGTTGGCAAGGAAAGGCCAAGAACATTTGTTTCGTTAGTGTCATTCTAGAGCGAGACCAAGAAGGGCAAATATATCGCGTGTGCTGCCTATGTGTGCTGCTCGCTGTGTGTATTTCTTTTGTGTCTGACAAACCCGAGTCTGAGTAGCACAATAGTAAGGTATGAAAAGGCATTTCTGCATTTAGACAGGAAAATATTTAAGTTTTATTTATCAAAAATCCCCAGAGTTCTGTACTTGAATGATCAAATATCTCTTGAAATCCTTGTACACAGTGCTTTGCTTCATGTCACACAGTACCACCTTTCATAGACATAACAGTTCTAGTTATTTGTGTTCCATTTGTTTCGTTGAAGTTGTTAGATATTCATATTCTTACCTGATTGACCGAACATCCAATCTTCTGTTGGATTAGCGCAAGATCCATATTTGTATACTAGGTGGTGGAAAGAAAGTAGGAAGTGTACTATCTGATCCGTTTCTTGAGTGGTACGTAAAATGGATTTTTATTATTTTATTACTAGCATAATGTCCGTGCGTTGCTACGGGCTATAAAATCTGATATTATGTTATTGTTTGTCGTATGAGATAAAACCGATCAAACTATCCGTCGCAAGAACTAAGAGCACCTCCACCCATCTTCTCCTCAGCGTTCCATGTTGTTTTACCACATATGTTTTTGTATGGATCTGAGAAGGACTGACACATCACGTTTTACCATGACATGTTTCTGATGAGAGGTTCCGATTATGTATAGCTTTTCTTACGCCGCTCGACCGATCGTATAGCAAGGTGTTCGTCTTGGCGAGCCCTGCCTCGGCGAGGAAGGCGGCGACCTTCTTATAGTAGTCGCACTTCAGGTAGATGGCATTGCCGAGCTCATTGCGTTGTAGTCCCTGCAATGACCATATCTAGCTGAATGACCGAAATGCCCATGTGTTGCCATCAACATTTATTTTTTTGTATCATCACAAATTTCTCACATACGTGGATTCTTCTTTGACAATAGTCCTATAAAATCACCAATAAAACATGATAGCAATCGGTACTTTGCAAGTTTAGTTAACTTTTAGATAATAGTTTTCAAGTTAGAAAAGTATTATTATTTGTATACTTGGTAGCTAAAGATAATTCTAAGAATCTGAAGCGATTGCCGTTTTGATATGCTTCTATACTGAAATTATTGCATAAACAAACATCATTATTGTCTATCTGAAGTCTGAACCTTAGGTTAAGTTGTCGATTCTTTCCATACGTTGTGTGCAAGTAGTATCAGGGAAATGTCTCTTGCTACCCCTAATCGAAGGTTGTACCTTACGGTTGCTGAGACAACTTAAGTACCTCATGTGCATATTCATACATACTCACATGTATCAGTACATACACTCAAATTTGTGAGCATGAACATGCCCTTGCGTTGTCCATCCATGCCTAACAAGAACAGCGTCGCAAGCGCTGATTGACTGAGTGATATTATGGTGGACAACTTTAATCTATCGTGGGATCTCACAGAGCGCAGCCATCAGAGAAGCTGCATGACGAACTATGCATGCCCAAGTCACCGCGATGAATATTTCTGTGTCCTATCTAGAGCAGCTTGCGCGAGAGAAGCAGGACAGAGAGCCTCGTTGGACGACAGGTCAAGGACCACAGGCGGCGTGTGCTCAACATTGACCAGGCACGGCTTCAGAGAAGTAAGAATTAGTACGCAAACAAAGAGCGGTGAGCAAGTTGAGGAATATCTATATGTCGTATGTTGTCGACGCCCGCATCCCTCCCTCATGTCGACAGCCGCCCGGCCACAGCCACCGTCGGTCGTTGCCTCCTCCCTCTTCCTATTGAACACAACTGCATCTATTGGCCATTTGCGTTGTAGCAAAGGTTATTGCACTTCAGCTGGATGACGTACGGGTTTCTAAGAGCTTATGGCTTGGCGCTTGAGATGGCGTTCATTTTCTTTTTGCATATGATTTGGGTGGAGGCTACATAGCGTATATATAGATGGAAATCGATTGAGGGGAGTTCTTGCAAGATACGGAGTCCCTATCGACCGAGTTGGCATAGGAAGGTTTGATATACGAAAACAACAACCGACGGACAAAGACCTCCGCGGTTAGCTAACATAATAATAGAGGTTAAAAACGTATTTTTGGCGGATGGAAACAGATTTGACGAACCTACCACAAGACAATTAATAGTATAGATAAAATACACATAAATATGTATGTAATTAGTAAAGATAGCTATGCGATATTTACAAGAAAATACTTTGCATCAATCAACATCATGTGTACAGAAAGTAAGTCTAAAAATATGTCTCCTATCAAAACCAAATTTTAGGACGATATACACGCTGAAATGGAGTCTTCCTTAAACGACCCTAGCCGGATCTAGGAGCGGCCGCTAGTCTAGCCTGGGCACCTTTGGCATGAGGCCCTCTGCCACTGCAGTCGATGCCGACGGCATTGGCATAAGGGAATCCGCTGTTGCGGGGCTTGGCGTCGCCTAGGATTTATCCCATGTCGTCGCCCTGGCCAGGAGGGGGTCCTATTTTTTAAAAGAATCTATCCCCTTTTTTCATATTTATTTATATGGTTCTTTTCATAGGGTAATCACCACAACAAGACTCTGTGAAAAATTATACACCACATACCTTCTTGCGACCACAGTTTCTCACCATTGGTTCCTATAAACTGGCTTATGGATAAAAGAAAGTTAGACATAATGTGTTTTAAAGAGTACTTATTGCGCCTCGTGTCTCCGATTCTATCTTTTCCTAATTGTGTACCAAGCTTTATTTATCATTGATGAACAATTGTTTTGTTCGATTATTCTAGAGCACTTGATTTACCAAGTATCTCTCTTTCTCAAACACAATGTTTGATACAATCTCAATACAATACAAATATTTAGATAATATTTCATTGATAGTGCCAATTTTCAAAATGCTTTGTAAAAAAGTAAATAGAAAATGTTTTATAAAATAAGACCCAACCGGCCCAACTGGGCCTTCTAAGGCCAAGCCAGGCCAACACACGCACACCAGGACTGAGCGAACCCTAGCTGGCCCTCATGCGCATGACCCAGAGACGTGATCCTCTGCCTCCTAGCGATGCGCCGCCAGATCCTCTGCCTCACTCCGTCACTCGGTCGAAGCCCCGCACCACCCCGTTCGCTTTCTCTCCCACTCGCCAGCACCCCGCCGCCTCGCTCATCCCCGCGTGCGCCGACCCATGCGCGCCCCTGATCGTCTCCAATCATCGCCGACCTCATTGTCGGCTGCTGCTCGTCGACCACGTCCTCCTGCCGCGTCTAACGAGCGCACGAACAAGGCAGAGGCGACCGGTGTGCACAACGAGAATGTGGAGGCCGGGCTGGTGCTCACGCGCGGGCGAGGTCCTCGAGACGCTGGGCCGAGCGGAGGAGACTGTGGTGCACCAGGTCGCCACAGTCGCTGCCGAGGGATGCCGTTGCCGGAGGCGACCGCGACGTCGTCGCGCGGCTGGAAGACCACCGCGCGCGCCCTGAAGCCGCCCCAAATGTCGTCGGCTGAAGAGATGAATGGGGGTACATTTGAGGGCCCGCTCCTCTCAGTCGAGTGCGCTCCTACTACTCGATCTCAGCCCTTCTCCAAGCTATGATACGCGCTGGGAAGTAGCAGGAGACAGGCGAGGGAGGAGCCGGGACGGCGGGACGGAGGCGCGCTAGTTCGGCCGTTCAGGGCTGGGGGACGATCGAACGCGCCAGGGATCAAACGGGTGGGGATCGAATCCAACGGGTGGTGGAGCTGAGAAGGAACGACCTCTAAACGAACCGTTCGGTTTTTATTTTACTTAGCGGTGGCAGAATAGTAATATCTTTGAACGGTCAGGGGCAAAACCGTCGAAAAAAAAGCGGACGGAAATTGAAAAGGACGTACCTACCTCAGCTTAAATTAGTAGATAGATTCAGTAATCTCATTTTTTTTTTGAACAGGGACGGTCTCGAAGAACCCAGAAGTGCTGTAGTAAGTTAAGGGCCGGTTCTTTTTAGCTTAGGCTTGTACAGAAACAACTTAATCTTAGCTGCCCCAGAAAAAGAGTAGTCAAAATAAGCTCGTAAGAAAATACCGTTTGTGTTAGCTTATTTTCCATGCTGTCCTTTGAAATTACTATGATGCCCCTAACCGTAGTTACGCAAAATCTAATTCATGTTGGGTACTAAATAATGAACAAACATACTAAAATACTCATAAAAAAACTAAAATCCTAAATTATACAATAATCATCTTTCTAACTATTTTTCTGTACGGAAAAGAAAGTTCATCCAAACAGTCCACTCAATTAAAATGAAAATCGTTGTATATTTTAGAACAGGAAAGAAGGAGTCAAAGACAATCTCTCGAAGCTAGAGCTCGCAACCAACAGATGAACATTCGTATGTCCACCGGTTCACCTACGTCGTGTTCCTCGTCCACGTACCGTCATGTCGGGCACTCCGGCCCTGTCCTTTCCATGGCGTTCCTGCAACCAGCGTGCTACCGAGGCAACCGAGCAGCTGCACCGCGCCGAAATGCCAAATTCGCTGCATCATCGCCCAACCATTGTCGTTCGAGCGCCATGAAAATGTGTGTAACTTATACCCCGGCATTGTACGCTCTCGTGCTGCACCAGCGTCCTCGTCCACGTATGGAGGACTGGATCGGCGGCGGTACCCCTGGCTAGGTACTCTGCGAGGGCATCGGGCAGGGCAAAAGATAGACAGTAGATGGAACAGACTCTTTCGTTCGGTGGCATAACAACTGTTATAACGTTTCAATGTGAGGGTATTTTGGGTACCGGGTATTTCACTTAACGTAGAAACTTGGGAAGCCACGAGAAGCTGCTCTCTCAAAGCTTCTCTCCACTACACAGTGATCCGCGGTGGCTGATAAATTAAGCCTGGAATAAATTTCGAGTTTTTTCAGCTTTGGCTTAATTTTGTAGTTAAGCTGTTTGGGAAGCTGAAAAGAACTGGTCCTAAAGCTGTGGGAGTACAGTATACAAGAAGGTCCCTGACAAAATAGAAAATTACAATAAAACCTCTGGAATAAGCACTAAGGACCCTAGAATTTGCGCAAAAAACGCGATCCAGTCTTGTCTTCTTCCCAACGCTGCTAAGCGATGACCACGAACTATGGTCGCCGTCACCTTTACCGGGAAACAAGCCACTTGGGAAGGGGGCAGCGTTGCTTGCCGTCGTCGTGCCATCAGAAGGAGGCCTCTCATGGAGGTTTCGAAGACGCCAAACTGACGCCGCGAGCCGCCGTCTACCGGCCAGGATCAGGAGCTTGACCAAAGCTCCCGTGGGATAGCTCGCCACTTCAGCTGTAGAACCCCAACGTTGGCCGAAATACAAACGCAAGACTCCTAGATCTTCCTCCCCTCGCCTCCACGGTCATCCAGAAGAAAGATATGTTCATCGGCGTCGTCACCCTGCTGACCATCGCGCTTATTGACAAAGCTTGAACCTAAGCTCGCCGAAGCCTTCCTCCATGGAAGGTTGAACGGGCTCGTTGACCCCCTCCCCCCCCGTAGCGCGTGACACCAGCGGCAGAGAAGAGCTTCAGACTTCAGCTTTATTGGTGAAGATCCCTGATCTCGAGTCCACCGGCGGCGAGCTTCCCTGCCAAAGGAAGATCAACATCAGGCAGGAGAGACCTAGGACGCGCTGATAGCAGCTGAAACACCGCGGCGACCTACTCCCAAACTGCACTCGGGCAAAACAAAACCTAAAACCTAGCCTAACTACTTCACCGCCGGATTTGGCTCAGGATTGGCCCCACAACTCACGCGAGACTCTCAAGGGGAGGGAGATGACTTTGCCTCCCCCCACACGACCACACACACACCACCCCCTCCCTAATCTCAATATGTGAGTTCGATAGTGTAAACCTACCAATGAAGATAGCTTTTCCAACACATCGGAATACAATTTACTCCCTCTGTTTTAAAATATAAGAGATAAAACATCTACTCCCTTTGTCATGGTTTGGAGGGCATCTTAAATCATGCGTTTCCAAAACTCCTCTACTTCTAGTCGCGTTAGACTTAATCATAAAATTAATGTCCCTTTTTCCACTCCACTTTCTACTCCATGTAGCTAAGAAATTAATTCTTGCATGCAACTCCACCAATGCATGTGCCGAAACTCCTCATTTTTATTGAGTAATTATGTTTAATAGGGCGTCGAATAATTAATGGGCATATTTTCTCCTAACGAATTTACATGTTTTTAATATAAATTTAGTCTGATCAACGTCCACGTAGGTCCTAACAATTTATGTGAAAAGACCGGAGGGAGTAGGAATCAAGTGTTGTAGTGGCCAAAACCGATCGCGAAGAGTCGAGTATTTAATCAGTTCATAACACTGACTCGTGCAAACGCAGCAGAAAGAGAAGGGAAGATCGGATCAAATGGGGGAGTTCCGCGCCCGCGCGCCCGGGAAGATCATCCTCGCCGGCGAGCATGCTGTTGTCCACGGCTCTGCCGCCATCGCCGCCGCCATTGACCTCTACACGCAGTCCTCCCTCCACCTCCTGCCCCCATCAGGTTCTCCCTCCCTCCCTTCCCTTGTATTCTTTGATTCTCTTTCATCATCGCCGCTCTTAACTCTCCCAATTGATCTTCGTAGAGGAGGAGGACGCTGGCAAGGTGGAGGTGGACCTGAGGGACACGGGCCTGGTCTTCTCGTGGCCGTGCTCGCAGCTCTGGGAGGCGCTGGGGGACAAATTAGCGGGGGTCAACTCGCCGAGGCCTTGCTCGTCCGACGAGCTGGCCGCCATGGCCAAGCTCTTGGAGCAGGAAGAGATCCCCGAGGACAAGATCTGGATCGCAGCCGGACTTTCTGCCTTCCTCTACCTCTACACTTCCATCTTGGGGTCAGTTAGCACCCGTGCTGCCTGTATCCCAACTCCCAATCCTGTAATGGCGGCGCTTTCTCATAGCACAACTGACGCAATTCTATGTGCTCTTCCTTGTGCAGCTGCAGACCTGGGAAGGCCGTGGTGAAGTCGGACCTGCCATTGGGCGCAGGGCTCGGCTCGTCAGCCGCCTTCTGCGTGTCCATCCCAGGGGCGCTCTTGGCGGCCGCGGGCGCTGTTTGTGCGCAATTCGGCAATGCCAGAACAGAGTGGGGATCATTCGGCAAGGATGATCTTGAGCTGGTTAACCAGTGGGCGTTCCAGGGGGAGAAGATTATTCATGGCAAACCTTCCGGCATCGACAATGCTGTCAGCACTTTTGGTATGCTGCTTTTCTTGGATATATTAAAATCTTCTGTTCACTTGGTACTAAAATCTGCATACAAATGGTAGGCACTAAGTCATTCAATTCATTCCCTGCTGGATACATCTGTTGAACTTAACCTCAATATATTTCTTATGAAAGTGCGCTTTACTTAATCGACATATGAATGTTAGGCAGCATGATCATATTCAAGAATGGGGAATTCACGAACCTCAAATCTAGCAATCCAGTCAAGATGCTCATTACTGACACAAGGGTTGGTAGGAACACCAAGGCCCTGGTTGCTGGTGTGTCTGAAAGAGTGTCTAGGCACCCTGGTGCTCTGGCTTCCGTCATCAGTGCAGTTAACTCTATCAGTGAAGAGCTCTCGAGCATCGTTGAGTTAGCGGTTGAAGATGAGATAGCCATCACCGCGAAGGAGGAAAAGCTAGCAGAACTCATGGAGATGAATCAAGGTCTGCTTCAGTGCATGGGAGTCAGCCATTCTTCTATAGAAACCGTGTTGCGAACAACATTGAAATATAACTTGGTCTCTAAGCTGACTGGAGCTGGTGGTGGAGGCTGCGTTTTGACACTGATACCATCTCGTATCCTTATGTCTTACTCTTTATAGCTAAAATTTATGGCTTTTATTCGCAAAAATGCCTCTAATGTATGATTCTTTTGTGGTTTCTTTCTGCATAATATTTCTAACCTGAACAATGAGGGGAGCCCTTTAGTGTTTCTCAATAGTTCCCCATCTCAGAAGTACTGAGTTTTATTTAATGTAGTCTCCTAAATTTAGCGCTAGTAAGTTTGACATGTTGGGTATCTTAAAACTGCAACGGTTGGTTAATAAAAGCTAACTCCTCGTCACTTGTATTTCTAAATGAATTTGTTTTTAATGTAGCAAAGGTGTATTAGGAAATGCTTAATTTTTTACCAATGCTGTATACGTGTAAAGATCATGAAAGTTGTCTAGACGTGGGTTCTGAATTTCACAATACGTGTTGCACAGTTTGTATGTCTTTGATATATGCTGGTCTAAACCTTATTACTCGTGTATGGTACTTTCTTGAACAGTTTATTCCAAAGCATGTAATAATATTTGAGCAAATGCTTCCTTGATATAACTTCCAGTATTGTCCAAGTCAGTTTTGGAGAAAACCACTGACGAGCTTGAATCACACGGTTTTCGCTGTTTTCAAGTCGAGGTTGGTGGACGCGGTCTTCAGTTTTGCCGAGGATAATGCTCTTGTTTTAAGGATATGTTGTACAAACAGTGTAATTGGGCTGGTTCGAAGATTGTAGTTGTCAGTCCAATTGGTGTACAGTATCAATTATCAAATAAAACCTGTTATTATTTCGCCCAATCAGGACAGGTTAGGTTCCCAACGCCGACCACCAATCTCTCGGTGGCGCCGGAGTCCTCCTCCATATTTCCCGTTCCTCCAAGCGAGTCCCTTCTCCTGTATCCCCATTATTTTGCCTTATTACCGCGCCACCACTCCGAGGAGTGGAAGATCAGATCGAGGACGCCGTCCGAGGAGTATTTGGGTTTCTTTTGGTTGGTAGCCCAATGGACGTTTTCTTTTCTCTTAAAGTCTTGCTCGGCTGGTTTCTGGCTTCTATAAGAATATGGTACACCGTTGGCGTACCCTCGAAAAAAAGGCCTTGCTCGGTTAATCCACTTCCCAAGTGGATTGGGGTGGATTGGAGAGGATTAGAGGGGATTTTGACTTAGCTGGGATCTAATCCATGTCAATCCTGTTCAATATACAGCAACGAACAAGACCTAAATGTTACTGTCCACAGATTTGAACCTCTGTCGTACTGTTTTCTTGGCAAAACATTTTTTGTGTAGAGTCAGAAGATGTTTAGATATTTTTTTATCATAGTAACATTATCTGCTGGTAGTTTCTTATACAAAAACCTTACGCCATATTGCTGTTATCCTCATCTCCCTCGTTAGGAGAAAGATTTGGACCTGAGTCGTATTGTTGAGGATGTGGTGCATTCAATGTGGTTAGAGCATCCCAACGGACGGACGGAGGACGTTTGTACTGTCCTTGCGGACACGCGCGAGCGCAAACGCTGCCCCGATTTGGGCCGTGAATGGTTTGGGCCGCGTAGTTGGTATGCTCTTCGTTCACTTGTGTTGTTATCATACTTTTGAGAAATTGAGTGATCTGTTATTCAGAACATCTGTTTTATCCCCTCAACACAGGTAGTCAGAATTCATCTAGCTTTAGTTTCACCTGGTTGCAATCGTTATTCCTTACATACTTACATCATTCTGGTGTAATGCAAGTGATGTTTCATCGAATACGAATGGCACTTTGGCAGCGATGTTCGTTGATGGCAATCCGTGCGTGCATACTGAATACTTAGTAGTTCTTTTGTCTAAACATGCTATATAAAGTTTGTTTCCTATTATTATTAATATAACTAATGTGGTCCTTATAAAAGTCAATAACAGATTTATTCTACTCCCTCCGTTTTAAAATAGATGTCTTATGTTTTTTAAAATTTGGATGAATCTATATACTAAATAGTGTCTAGATTCATCTAAATTTTGATAAATTTGAGACATCTATTTTAAGACGGAGGGAGTACTAGATATGATATGTTGTTTATCTTTTGTTTGTCTTGAAACTCAGCTTGCCTGTTGTTCTAAACTGATCAACGGAGCAAATGTTGCTAGCTACTTTATGCAGCTTAGGAGCTTCTGGTTTTATCTGGTCTAACCAGAGATTTATAATTCCTTTCCCTAGTAAATTCTGTGACTCATTTGGATAAGAAGATCATCATAGTCATGATATACAACGTATGGTTTCTGTAGGATTTGGAATTGAGCAAGAGCAAAAGGATGTATGATCTTGGAGATCTTATTCAGTACCACAAACCAGTATTTTTCAGTTTGAACTTCGTGTTATTTCTTTTCCCCTTCTCAATTTGTCCTGTGTAACTCCAGGAGGTTACATCAAACATATATCAGCTTCTCCAAAAATCTGGCTGGTGGCAAGAATGCAAATGCTCGCTGTCAGATAAGATGGCCATGGTCATGGAGAGACCATATTTCTGCATGCAGGTATTCACTGACGCGTCTCTCAGACTTCATGTATGGCATGAGCGCAAGCATCTGCAGAGCTCGATATACTTATATCTTCTAAATTTTACATGCAATTTTTTTTAATATCCATTAAATGAAAATAAAGTGAGTTTTTCACTGTATGTTGACATAACTTCACTTGTTCTGTTGTAGGGAACAAGGGAAGTATGTTCAGTTTGAATTCCCCTCAATTTTCCCTCACTACTTTGTCCCTCCAGGGCGTTTCAATAGTGTGTTAGACAAGTATCCCATAGTTTCTGATGTTAGGAAACACTAGATGATAACCTGTGAGTTGTTGTGGTTCCGTTTGTTGAATTTTTTTTGAAGATATTTGCACATCAATGAAAAAAAAGAGAAAATGAAGGAACGAAATGGCACGATTCTCTTCCGTGTTTCTGTAGAAACAACTAATCTGTTCTGTTACAAAATCCTACTGTATATTTCTACATAGAAAGATGCATCAATGGTAACATTGACTTGAGGATCTGAAAGGAAAGTGGATATAGGGGAATAACTTGGGCTGGATTTTGAGCTGTTCTGAGCTAGACCTAACACTAGAGCCAGGTAAAGAATGACAACAATACATCCTACTACCGGAGCGTCCAGCTCTAGCTGCTTCTCTGGTCGCAAGACACGACTGCTTTGTCGGAAAGCTCCAGTCCAAACAAATAGAGCCATAGTGTCTCGTATGTTTAAGTAAACCTATAAACCAATTCATATACCTACTGTGGTATTATAGCCAATGGCAGTTTGGTTACATGATAAGCGGAAAATAAGTGAACTCAGAGGCACATCTATTTACACCATTTCCATCCCATTCGCCTTTGTTTTGGCCTGACTTCCTCCGCGATCTTAACAATAGCAAAGAATATCACCCTATACACCACCATCATTCCACAGAGGATGGCAATGTTGACCCATTTGGAGTACCCCATCTCCACCTCCAGCTTCTCCTGCAGCACTTGAAGGCCACTGATGGTGACATTTTTCTCAACCAGCTGGTCACTCGGGAATGTCTGCCCGATGAACTCGTGTGAATGAACTTGCCCTAGCCACCACGTTCGTCTTTTGAACGGACGAACCACCGCCTTCGTCTTTTCAAAAGATGAACCACCACCTTCGTCTTTTCAACGGACGACGGTCCATTAGATTTGCAATTTTTGGATTTCGTGTATTATTTGTGAAATTGAATAAAAAAATATATTATTTAAAAAAATTTAGCAATTATTTCAGTATACCCTTGCAAAAATATGATTTTAGTATAATAAAGTGAATAATGTGTAGTCAGAAATACTCATGAAAATGTCAGTATGACGGGAGAGAAAGCGACCTTTACGTCCTCTACAAAAGAAGGGAATCCTCCAATTGCCATGAAAGTAAGAAGTGCGGTTGTATACATTATTACTTCACATCTAGACTGGAAAATAGGGGAACAAATCAATTTTGTTAATATATATATAATGTTTTGTTGCCTAATAAATCGTGTTATTGAACTTACCTGGATAGAGCTGTAACTGTGGCCAAGTTGGTAGAATATAGTGCCAAGACAAACGCCAATGCCTAAGTAAACACCCAAACGCATCCAATAATATCCTATGTCTCTGTGCATATTTACAAATGACCTTCTAGTGAGTACAAAAAGCTTTGTTGTGAAGCTTGCTTGTTCCCTCTTCCTGAATGGAGCTCCACCCTAGAATATAGCACATATATATTAGAATAATTGTTAGGTATTAATAGATGTATAAAATATCCTAGGTCAGCACCTTATATTCCACGGTGAGAAGTTTGGTGCAGGTTCATTGAAACGAAAAATGACATGACGTTGTACAGATACTGAATTAATATGTTATCCACCTAGTTCATAAAAATTGATGGTCTGTATATACTTTGGTCAAACTTTGAAAACTTTGACTGCCAATGTTTTTTCTTTAATATTCAGATTGGAAACATGGAAATTACATGTACAAATATTTTCCTCATAATATGTTTTCATAATATTATGATTTAAACTTCACATTTTTTGTAAACTAGAGGGAGTATTTCACTGAGTAAAATATTTCTAATTGTTTTGCAGTTACTGCATAGAGATTGGTCCACAATTGTGTGGTTTTTGCAATCACATACTTTGTTTGGCCAAAATAATGAAATCTTTACTCTTCAGGAAAATGAGTTTGTAAACAACTTACTATCCCTTTCATCTCAGCTATTTGGTTCATTGTTTTTTCTGAATAAGCAGGGGACTGGTAAGCATCTGTCAAAATGTCTATTGCTTCAGCTGCTGTTTTTCTCCTAGCTTTTGAACTTTCAACAATTTCCTGCATATGGGATGAGAAGATAACTAAAGAAAATATATGTTTTTTTATTTGGAACATCCTATAAAGGAATCACAAAAGTTAGTTACCTCGTCAAAATCTTTGTTGATTATTCTCAAGAAGTGGTCTGATGGGTTCCTTAGCTGTGGACATGGGAATCCACTTTGAGCAAAGAACTGCAGAAAATGAATACAAAAACAATTCTTAAACTCAAAATTTGTAAGATCACGTCCTAACGCTGGATCAAATTAATTATGGATCACAAATGCTTGTTAGTCTTAGTTAATCCATGGGAGAAGAGCTTGAATTTACCAATTATTAGCTTGTTTGTCATGGTATGCCACAAACTTTATTTGGCTGCTTAAGTAATAACAAACTTATGACAAGATTTTTTTTTTTGAAAAGAGGTTACCTGTGTGTTTTGGTTTTGAAGAATGATAATCAATTATCCATTTGTTCCTTGTACCTTTTACTACGATATTCTTCTCTAGGATTTCTCATGCATTTGGATAGAAATGGAGGCTGACTTAATTTGTGAAGCTCTGGCTTAGCATCGATAAATATTTTCTTCTTAATTATAGTAGCACGGTATTTTTCTGCACAGAAACCAGTGGAGTTCATTTTGCGCCAAAGTGGCTTGGATGTTGATACAAGGAGAGAGAAAGGCACATATGTAATATAAGCACCTGGGTGGCGTCAGAAGCCGCTCCAAAGAAGACGGCCCTGCCATTGGAAAGCAGACATAGGCCATGGAAGAGGTCAAAGACGTCGCCGCTGGGCTGGTGCACGGCGGCAACGATGGTCATGTTCTCCCTGGCAGCGATCCTGGTGATGTGGCTCATGACGTGGTAGGAGGCGGCACTGTCGAGCCCGCTGGTGGGCTCGTCCAGGAAGAGCAGCCGTGGCCGCGTGAGCATCTCGATACAGATGGTCACCCGCTTCCGCTGCCCGCCGCTGATGCCCTTGGTCATGCGCCCGCCGATGCGC
This sequence comes from Avena atlantica, assembly GCA_910589765.1. NCBI lineage: Eukaryota > Viridiplantae > Streptophyta > Magnoliopsida > Poales > Poaceae > Avena > Avena atlantica. Next base: position 8,103,620 of record OU342734.1, on the reverse strand, counting down.
GTGTCCATGGCGTCGCCGAGGCCCATCTCCCGGATCACGCCGTCGGCGTGCACCCGCTTCTCTGCCGCTGGCATTGTGCCCGGCAGCTGCATCTGCGCCGAGTAATACACGGCCTCGCGCACCGACATTGTCGACATCAGCACGTTGTCTTGGGTCACGTAAGCCTTCAGTTCACAACAATATCAGGATTATACAACACATGGTAAGTGCTTCTACTGACCAAGACATTTTATCCTTGGAACTATTATCTTACCGAGGTTCCGAAGGCAAGCTTCTCTCGTCGGCCATTGATCAGAATCAGCCCGGTTTCATTAACTCCAGGCCCCAACCTTCCTGCGATGGAAAGGAAATTAACTTGGGTGGTTAAAAACCAGAGAGCATGTTAATACCCAATCGAACATTCTGCAACATTTTACGCTTGAATCGACAGCATAAATTCCTTAGTCGAAGCATTTTGTTTCTGGAAAATACTCATCACCTATTCTTGATTGTCACTAACCCAGGGGAGTTTGGAAATCTATTGGCTGATTGAACTGGGGAGAGGAGGCTTGAAATTTTAGTCATCGCCTGAAGAATGGCTGCTGGACTTTCTGCAGACATTTTTTCATCTGTTTACTGTTGCTGGTACTGTGGTGACGCCACTCGGCCACTGTCTTTGAGCGGAAGACTGCTTCAGAGGTGCAACTTCTCAAAAGAATCAAGAGCGACTTGCAGTTTCTTCTTTGAAATAAATTGACGATTTACTCATGGATTCTCCAAACCAAGAGCTGGGGAGAGGGGAGAGCAGGCTTGAAGTTTTAAAGAAGCAGTGTTCATCACCTGAAGAATGGTGGAGTGTTACACAGCCGGGCTTTCCGCAGGCAATCTTTCTGTCTATTTGCTGAGGTCTATCATGTACTAGCCCTTTTTGGTCTTTTGCTTGGAAATCATGGGCATCCCTGGGACATGGCGATTTGGCTCCTAGGTCTAGATGCACCTATTATGGAAAATGCATTTTATATAAATTTCAAATGTTGAAAAATCCGAAACAAAATGCCATGCGTGCATCGGAACATGCTATGTCCTCACACAAAGTTTTGTAGTGGAAAGACATTTTTTGAGATCTGTACAAAAAAGGCAAAAAATATCTTGTAAAAAACTAGTTAAATGAGAGGGAGCAAATAGAGGCCGACCTCCAAGGAGCTCTTTATTTTTGAAATTCCAAGTCATATTTACAAGTTTCAGATATTTTGAAAATGTTCGGATGTAGTCAATGTTTTATTCTACAAGCGTGCAAAATCTTATTGCGAAATTCTTCATATTCTGAACTACAAACATTTAGATTTTGCGCGCATTAGCTACTTTCAGGCCTTTTTTTCAGATTTGTTTGGAATATGTTTTTCGGACTTCTGAAAATAAAGTGCTCCGTGGAGGCCTCCATTTGGAGTTTCTGTTTGTTTCCTAAGCTGTGAAACAAAATTGCTCCTAGGTTAAAACCACTCAATAATTCACAAATTCATGAGTAGTACTACTACGGAAAGAACAGTGATTATTACACTTACGGACAAGTTTTACAAAAAAAATTTGTGTTACGAACTAGCAACATGGCACAACATGTAGGGCGAAAATCAGAATGGGGCCATGATCTATGCAATTTCAACCAACAGACTGAGAACACGTCGGTTCGTAAGATTCTATGTAGCCTAAATTATCTGTAAGTCTAGGACGTATTCAAAGAATGAATCAAGCATCAGTAAAGTTAGGTACGCGGACTGATTTTTTATGGAATTGTGCTTACAGGATTACGTGGAGAGAAATCAGAGGTATGACGTATACTTGAATTCACGGAAGGATGAGGGATTTTAACTAACCAACCGATTACACATCTGTACTTAAATCTTTTCTATAACTAAACGTCCGTAAGTTTAGCATTAGGTCCCCCCGGTTCTTTGGATTTTAGGTAGAAACATCGTAAATATTATGGATCAATCAAGGTCCGGCTAAAATCCTTCGTATACTCTATAATATTTGGATCTGACCCGTAACTAAAACGATAAAATAAGCGAGGCCTTATTGATCAAGCATCGCCCCTACAAATGAATCAAGCATCGCCCCTATACTACTGCCATCTCTAGCCTCTAGCCTCCCTGTACGACAGTCATATTGAAAGGCCTAATGCGCTTTGCCAACCAAAAAACAAATGCCATGAATGTTGTAATGTTGGAGGCTCATTCATTAGGCCGGTCCTAGTGCTAGTATCATAAGGTGTATCATGCATGCCAACTTGGCAAAAATCTGATGTGGCGCCATAATTAATGAAGAGAGAGGTAGTTAGTGTAACATAGGTAGATACCGTATCATAGCACGTAAAGCTAGAAATCATAATGACAAGTAAATCTTGTACAACATTTTACATAGAGATTGTACAAATCATTAAATATACCACTACTATGATACTACTATATGATACAATGCACTAAAGACATAGTATCATACACTAGTATCATATGCATGATACTAGTAGTATGATACTACCACTAGGACCAGCCTTATTACTTGCAGATGAACACCCTGTACTGTACTACTCTCTCCGTCTCGGTTTATAAGACCTACGCGTATTTCTAGGTCAATAAATTAATCAACTTAGCATGAGGTACATAAGATAAAAACTATACTATTAGAAACTTCAAATGTTATAGTTTCTAATGATATAATTTTTATATTATATAATTCATATTATATAGCTCATGCGGACGACCTAGGTATACGCGTAAGTCTTATAAACTGGGATAGAGGTAGTAGTGCCAACGAGAAAATTCTGTTCAGTGCTGTAGGCCTACGGATGGAATTTTCACGTGTAACAAAATGTAGTTTTAAAATATAAAATGTCTTAGATTTTGTGAAGCGAGTGTATCTAGACGTATTTTAGACTGTATGTTCGGAGTGAATATAACCTTTCACAACGGTATATACTCTAGCCTAGAGTCTAAGTCAGCTCGCCATACCATACCTAGTTTCGCTCTCGAGATCGCATCTCGGGGGCAAACCCCATCCTCCCCCAATTTTAGCCATCACCGGTCCCTTCCTCCTCAATTGGCCGCTCCGGCCACGGGAGGGGGTGAGGACCCCGGTGTTTCGGCTCCAGGTGTAGTTAAGGTTGGCCTAGTACTTCCTTGTGGTGCTGATTTCATGGAGAAGACCGTGTCGTGTCGGAATAATTTGCCCTGTTCTTTCTCCATCTCGGCGTCGCTCGTTAGGGAGGAAGGTGGTCCGGTCTTCTCGCCGGTCTCTAGATTGGGTGCGGACATTTTTCACACTTGCGGGTGGTGGTCGAGTCGGCTACTGCAGTAGTGTTTGGCGAAGACGGCAAGCATGGAAACGGTGCATATAAATTGTAAGTATCGATTCCCTAAAGTTTTTTTTGGTAAGGATCGATCTGCACCTTTGAGCCATTCAACAGGATTCACATCTCACTGCAACATCTATGGAAACTGGCGTCAGCCGATCGAGATGATTCGTTCGCCGAAACCACAAAGCTCCCGACGGCCACCTCTGTATCCGTAGCAGAAGAAAGAAGACGATAGAGCGAACCTGCGAGAGCATCGAGGAGCGTGGTCTTGCCGCATCCCGACGGCCCCATGATGGCGAGCACCTCGCCGGGCCGCGCGTGCCCGCTTATCCCGCTCAGGATGCTCACCGGCTGGGCCCCGTACGCGCCGCCCGCCACCGTGACGCACACGTCCTCCCACGTCAGGAACACCCCGGGGTCGTCGACGGCGTCCGTGCCCGCCCTCCGCCCCGGCGCTGCCTCCACGCCGTCGAACCCCGCCACGGCCGGACGACGGAACATCCTGCCCAGCGACCAGCCCGCGCCTGCTTCGCCGCCGCCGGTGCCGGTGCCGGTTCGGGCATCGGGCGTGCCGCCGCCCCAGCGCCAGAGCGGGCGTGACGGGCTCGGCGTGGGCGCCCATCGCGGCAGCGGTGACGACGAGGCGTCAGCGGCCATAACGCACGCACGACGGGTAGCTAGCTTGATTGGTTCCGAAGCGCAGTGGAACTGGAGCAGTGGCTACACGGTCGAGCGCGAATTAATAGCACTCGGCCCCTCGGGGGCTCGGGGTGCATGACCAGAGCAGCCGACACGTGGATCAGCTTCAGCTCCGGCGTGTACTAGTACTCGATCGGGTGACGCTGGGACTTGCAGATAGTACTCCCTTGATTTCACAAGCAGTAATGAAAGTGGAGTAGATGCGCTCGCAGTTGGGTATTAAACCGGTAGACGACGGTAAATTAGTTAAGAGGCAATCAATTTAGTCGGCACACGTGTGTCGTCATTTATTGGCCGGCACAAGAAGGTAGTATTTCGGACAGTCCCCGGGATAAATTTCATGGATTTGGGTCCCAGCTTGACACGTTTCCTACTCCCTCCGTCCCGGTTTAAAGGACACAATTTATAAACCATGCAATCCCAAAATACTTAGACACAAAAGCATTTAATCTCTGTAATTATTCCTGTGTGAAAGCAATAAAATGTTTGCATGCACATGTGTGAACAAATATGAACACTTTTCTAACTATTTTTCTCCTTATGCATGTTTTACTCCATACTATTAAATGGACCAATTAGATGACACCTAAGGCTCAGAGAATTACAAAATGTGTCCTTTAAACCGGGACGGAAGGAGTAGAAAATACTCCATTTGTTAGCGATTAAGAAAATCAATAACTCACCCTATTGATTACTACATGCACCAATAGTTACACATGCATGAGAGAAGATAGAGAAAAATGAGAACATGCATTAGAGAAGAGAGACTAATAAATGGAAGAGGACTTACAATTCCTAACATTTTAAAAAAATCTCGGGCCTTATAATCCCTAACGGAGGGAGTAGGCTTTAATCCAGATTTTACTACTCTCTCTGTCTAAAATAAATGACATGATTTTATCTAAATTTAAATATATCTAAATATGTTTTAGTATTTACTTTCTCTATCCCAAATTACTCTGTGTTTTAGATTTAGTCAAAATCAAACTTTATAAATTTTACAACGAATAAAAATAATTAATATCTAAAATATGTAATAAATATAGTTAGACTCGCTATAAAACATACTTTTATATTGTATACAATTGATATTATAAATATTATTATTCTGTCGAAGATGTTTAATCAAGTTTTAACATGTTTAACTTTAACCAAACCTAAAACACAGAGTAATTTGGGACAGAGAGAGTAGATACATGTATATCTAGACAAAGCCATATCGCTTATTTTAGGGCGGAGGGAGTACTACGAAACGTTCTACAAAAGTCTAGCTTTTGCTACGTTATAGAAGAAAAGGTTTAGCTAAAAAAATACGGTAACAAAAACCTTGCTTTTATCGGAGATCACATTGGATACTTTGTAGCAAAAAAAATTATGTTAATATAGCAAAACCGACTTCACAAAGACATCGCCAAGAGATCTTGCCGGATACTTTGTCGGAGATCTCACTAAAGAACTCGTAGCAAAAAAAATTGTGCTATTGTGGCAAAACAAAAAAAAAGGTTATAGCAAAAAAATTCAACAACTATGGCAAAAAAAGACTTTGCTAGAGATTCTCGTTGGGTATGTCATAGTTGGTCGTTAACGGTACTGGTTTTTTTGAGTTGTTGGAAATCTCGTATCTTTAACTTTAATGTTGTGATTCCCATCATCAAATGTTATTTCCTGCGCAGGAAAAAAATGGAAGGACAGAATTGCATAACCCTTTGATCATTAAGCATTAGTGGCAGGGTTTAGAGAGATATTTTATTAAAATATGAATAATATCTAGTTTAAATGTGAATGTGGATGACTATATTTCACAACCATCAACCCCCCAAGCTTAAACTTGATCATCCTCGAGAAAAAAAAAACCAAAATCAAAAAGGAACTCAGCATTTAAACTGAAATAACAAGATGATGATCTTACTCATTATAAGTAGTCTCATAACACGTGCCATGCTCCACATGTCCGCCACTAACCCGCACCCGTGTAACCACGAGGGTCGCTCTGATACCACTTGTAACAACCTGGCCTCTCCGGACCAGTGGTTGTCACTCCTGACAGCTCAATAGAATCTTTAGACTAACTCCACATACTAACACTAGTCATTTATGCGCACTTTGTCCTTACTCGTGCGCACCCGGTACCCACTTTCCGACCAAGAACACTTAACCTTAGAGTTCATTTTAGATGAGCTTCTGAAAAAAAAGTTACAACTTATTGGTATGGGTATAGCCATGTGCCAGGGTCTCACATCCTGGTCCTAGCTAGAGTGCATTACAGAGTGCACGGGCCATAACGCAGTGGTCATGCGGAAAATCAAACGGGCCGATTTCGTTGCACCCTGGTCTGTTTGGAGAGAATGCAGGCTACCAAACACGTCCTTGGTATCCTTCCTTCATATTCTCATGCAGAGTGGTTGTAGTTAATGTATTTTCTCTGTTTCAGTTTACAAGTCCTATGCGTATAGCTAGATCGTTAATTTGATTAATAAAAAATAAATTATATAGTATAAAAAATATATCATTAGAAATTTTAGATGTTATACTTTCTAATGATACAATTTCTGTGCTATAAAATTTAAATTTTAGTGATTAAATTGATAACCTAGATATACGCATATGACTTGTAAACTGAAACAGAGGGAGGAGAGGGGGCTAGCTTGTGCTATTTTGTTCTAAAAATGACTTTTCAAGCTAAAATATTTTTTCAACAACATATGTCTGAATAACGAACCATTTGAACTGTTGTGCTTTTCATGTTGAACTAGCTCATATTTAGATACGCTAATACTACGTCCTTGCCACCGGGTGACTTTATCCCCCACCTTCTACCATCTGACCCCCACGTCTAGATTCGCTCTGGCAGTATGACAGTGACGGATGGTGAAACGGCTCCAAACAGATTAACCCTAATAAACCCGCTGCACGTCTAGATCTTGGGATGCAACCTGGCGGCTTTCCCAATTAGATACCTGGGCCTCCAACTCGCGTTGAGGCCACTGACCAAGGCGGAATGGCAGCCAATCCTTGACAGCCTGATCCACATGGTGCCGGCGTGGCAGAGGGGGCTGATCGCGAGAGCAGGTAGGCTCATCTTGATCAAGGCAGCAATCTCGGCGAGACCCAATCCATCACTTGCTGACGGCGGACGCACCGGCCTGGCTTTTGGAGACGGGAGTGGGGTTTTGTTTTGTACTGATAGATGGATCAATGGGCGCACGACAAAGGAGATTGCGCCACTAGTTACGGCGTTGGTCAGTACCAGGAGGAGAAACAGTAGGCGCGTTTCGTAGGCGCTGCATGCGAACGCCTGGATTAAGGACATTGCAGCAGAGATGACGGTTGAGAGCCGTGTGCAATGTGTGGAACTCTGGGAGGAGATTGAGAGTGTTCAGAGATATGTGCATGCCCCTGACGTATTCGTGTGGAAAGCTTCGGGGTCTGGGGAATATTCGTGTGTACGAGCCCATTTGGAGATCGTTCGCACCCCTCAAATGCAAGATCTTCATCTGGCTGGCGCTTCGATATAGGCTGTGGACCTCAGATAGGAGATTCATGCATGGTCTGCAAGATCGTATAGAGTGTTGCTTCACCTGCCTACAGGAAGAAGACACTGTGGACCGACCATGTGCTCATGCAATGCCCATACGCGAGACAAGTTTGGTTCAGCTGTATGCAAGGAGTCGAGTTAAGCATCCAGGAACCACAGTTGGACAACAGGTGGGAGAGTTGGTGGCGGATAGCTAGAGAGCAGATACGAGAGAGCGACCAGAAGAGATTTGACACGCTCGTTATTCTAGTGGCGTGGCGCTTGTGGAAGCAGAGAAATGCAAGAGTGTTTAACAATCCTCGCGCACAGCAGGATGTTGTACAACTGCTAGGGCTTATCAGGGAGGATTTTAGCGTCTGGGAGATTGCATATGCAGGAGGGAGCTCAACCCTAGCGAGAGAGTAGTCTTAGCGGGAGAGTTGGAGGTGTGGAGTTGTATGCCATCCCAGTTGTACGCAACTTGGATCTCGGCACTTCTTGTAAATATTTTTGCTACTCTTCTATAAAGATATGGCACGCCATTGGCGTGCTCTCGAAAAAAAACCCGCTGCACAGCTGACACAACACAGAGTCTTCCGAGTCGAACAATACGAACCGATTAAATACAAAGGTACTACTCCATGCCGAATTGCCGACACACGCGCTGATTAAAAATAAACCGCTGCACAGCAAAGTGAGTACTATCTCTACTTGTACATGCATGCGACATGCATTTTTTGGCAATGACAGGGGCTCACTCTTGCAACTAGGTGCATTTAATATTTGCATGCATGCAATGCGTGCGTGAGAAAAAAAAAAGATGGCCATTATCAAGCGGGTGTACTGGCATGCATTTAGTATTCGGTCAACTTTATTTTCTGTAGCTGTTGGTTATACTGAACGAAAATCGTGAACTGGCTGCGTATAGAGTCAGACAACTTTGTTTTGTCTAGCCGGTGTTTCCATGAAACCAAAATCATGAAGCAAATTGAAATCCAAAATCGCGAAGCAAACTGACCGCATGTAAAGTCGATATCTTTGTTTTGTCTAGGGAAAATGATACCATCCTCTCAGGGAATCGTGCGTATTTATTCCCGGGTGGGTCACGTCGCGCACGTACATCAGGTTGTGGTGGGCCATGTGGTTTATTTTTTCTCTTACCTTATCTTCTTTCCTGGGACAAACCGTGTATTTTTTTCAGCCAAGTGCCGCCGCCGCTAGACAAGCTACTCCGGCCGGCACTCTGCTGCAGTCCCGCCGCCAGCTCCGGGGAATGGGCGGCGACCTCCCTGGAACCGCCTCCTCCACACCCTCCCCTGGAGTCCACATCTCCGACGCTTGCCCTCCCCTATCTCAGCGTAGGTGCTCCGCGCATCCGCCATGACCATGAGCCGCCCCTGGCGCCGTTGCTGCTGGCTCCCTCAGGCGCCACCGCTGGCTCCCACGTTATCGTCCACGCGCCGCCGCTGGCTCCCTCAGGTGCACGCTCCTGGCTCCTCCTAGAGTTGCTGCCATGGAGAGCAGGCGCTTGCTACAATGGTGGTGACGGCGGCGGCAGCATTCGCTACAACCCCGTCAGGGAATTGCTACATCGGCGTCTAGGAATTGCTACCACAGGACAGCGATGGTGCTATGTGCAGCCAATAGTGGTGCTACATGTTGGCTGGCGGCGGGCTTGCTATCATGACGACGTCGTTTTTGCCACACATGGCGGCGACGCTGGCTACAATGGCAACTGCGCTTTGCTACAAGAGGCAAGAGCATTTGCTACCATGGGTGTGGGCCTTTTGCTGCGAGTAGTCCGATGAGGTCTTCTGGCGGAAGTCTCCGGCGAGGTCTTTCTTTTGCTATAGTATCACATTTATTTTGCTACCACTGCTTTGTGTTTTTGCTACAATAGCGTATAGGTTTTGCTACAGGTCCCGGTGAAAGTCTCTGGCAATGTCTCTGGTAAATTTTTTTTTTGCTACATTAGCACTTTTTTTTTGCTACCACAGTTTTGTGGTTTTGCTACAATAGCATAAAATTTTTGCTACACGGTGTCCGGAGGTCTACCGGCGAAAGTCTCCGGTGAGATCTCCGGCGAGGTCGGGTTTGCTACATTAGCATAAATTTTTTGCTACACGATCGCCGGCGATATCTCCGGCGAACTTTCCGGTGAGGTCCAGTAATTTTCTATTTTCTGGGTCGAACCGTTTTTTGCTACGTTGTAGCAAAAGCGGAACTATTTGTAGCAAAACGAGTATGTCTGTAGCAAAAGCGGGATTTTGAACCAAAAAGAGGACACGTGGTTGGCTAGGGACCCGGGGGATAAAAAACACAAATCCCCCGGGAGACACGTAGTACTGCCCCGACACCTTTGTTTTGTCTAGCTAATATTTCTTATAGCCGTTGGTTTCCACAGAACCAAAATTGCAAAGCAAACTAAAAACAAAAACCGCCAAGCAAACTGGCAGTAAAGTTGACAGGTTTATTTTGTCTAGTTGATGTTTCCTATAGGTGCTGGTTATTCAGCTTAATAATTAAATTTCATATTTAGTGTGGCGACGAGTGAAAAAAACGCTTTCCTGCTTAAAATGTCTAGAATACCCTTTAAAATCGATGGTCGGATTTAAATTATCTAGTAATCTCTCACCAGTAGTCATACCTTAGACCAGCCACAGTGTATGGAAAAAGCGATTCAAACAAGCTTTTGAACCGGTTCCATACGTTGTGGAGCATCGATTCAATCCGTCTGACAACAAAAGCGGATCACAAAATTGGTTCGGTTCCTAGCGATTAAACAAGACTTGTAAGCTCTGACACAAGCGCAACAAGCACGAAGTAAAAGAGATGGCCGTGCTGGTGAGGTGAAAAGGCTTGCGCATGCAGGAGAGAAATTCTGTTGTTTATCTTACTGTGGGTCCCTCGTTGATTTAAGAAGCGGTTCTATACACTGCGGCGAGAATGCAGCGATTCCTACATCTGACAACTTTTGATTTGAACCGAATCACCGACGTGGCTGGTCTTAAAAATGGCTAAAATAATAGCATACGTAAGGTGACACTGACATTTTTAGTGTGGACACATCGTGTGCCCGACGTCAACTGAAACCTACCTTTTGTTTTTGCATTGCGAGAATTTAATTGTTGTTTGCCTAGCGTTACCAAGAAGTTATGATTCACTGCCAGCATGCAAGGTCGTTTTATCTCTGTAGCACATGCGCCAGTCTGAGTCGATTCAGTTCTTTGATGGCATCGGGTAGATAGAAATTAAAAGGGCTTTGTCTCATCGACGCCGAAGAAAGCAAGATAGAGATCCACTTGAGAAACCGTTCGCTGAAACCCATCTTCCTCAGGACCTCAAAAAGAAACGTCCACGAAATCTGAGTCGAATGCTTTCGAGATATCCAACTTGTGCAACACCCCTTTCCTCCTGGCCCTGTTGATTTTACGAGCCACTTGCTTCACCAACACGAAGTTGTCATGCATGCATCTACCTTTGACAAACGCAAATTGATTCGCGCTCACCAGCTCTAGGAGTCTCGGCCTTAGGCGATTGGCCAGCAGCTTGGAGAAAAGTTTGGCAGCACTATGAATCAAGCTGACGGGGCGGTAGTCCCCCACTTCTGTCGCCTCTTGCTTTTTCGGGATGAGGGTGATCAGCCCCGTTTTCAGCTTTCCAAAACCACGACCATCGCCCACCGCCAGCTTCAACAAAGCTGCCATGACGTCCCCTTTGATAACATTCCACGCCTTCTGATAAAAAGCTCCCACAAAGTTGTCCGGCCCCGGAGCCTGATCCGACGGCAACTCCTTCACCATGCCCCACACTTCCTCCTCTGTGAAAAGTCCGTCTAAATTGGCAAGGTCGTGCTCAGGTAAGTTGAGGGCCTCTAGGTCTAGCCCAAAATCCCTTGTTCGAATAGAGCCTAAGAGCCGCGTGTAGGCCTCCGAGAAGGCCTTGACCTTACCCTCATGATCAGAGACGACCTCTACATTCACAAGCATCGAAGGTATGAAATTTTTTGTCCTCCGACCACTGGCCACCGCATGGAAGAGTCTCGAGTTCGAATCTCCCTCCGAAAGCCATCTCATCCTCGAGCGTTGCCGAGCCCTGGTACGCTCCAGGGAGGCCGGAACACGTAGCGTTTGCTTCAAAGTACGCCGCAGCCATAACTCCGCCTGAGAGAGGGGCCTCCTCTCCCGAGCCATGTCGAACCGGAAGATCACCGTGTTCGCCATGGTGATTTGCATCTTCAGGTTACTCATCTTGCACTGCCCCTAGGCTTGCAGCGACCTTGCAGCGTTACGAAATAGGAGAGAGAATCCAGGGAGAGAATCCAACAAGTAGAGAGAATCCAGCGACCTACGCCATGGATTCTCTCTCCTAGGATGGTGGTTAACGACACCCCAGGAGAGAGAATCCAGAAAGTACGGGGTTTTGAGGCAGGGCGATCCAACCTCCCCAATGTTGTCGTTCTGGGTATGGAGGTGTTCACTGTGATGTTGGTCAGGGCAGTGGAGGCGCACATGTTTCAGAGTTTGGCTGGCATTTCACCGCTTCAACGGGTGTCCATCTATGCGGATGATGTGGTGTTATTCATCAGGCTGGTCGAGGGGGAGTTGCTGGCGATTCGGGAGATCCTCCACATCTTTGGGAAAGCCTCCGGTCTTTCGGTCAATTATTGTAAGTCGACAACCACTTTGATTAGAGGTGAGGAGGATGGGGTCTTGGTCAGCTAGGTCCTTGGGTGCAGACTATAGGCCTTACCTATCACGTATCTTGGGCTAGAGCTGGCCTTGAGACCGCTGACGAAGGCGGAGTGGCAACCGGTCCTGGGTAAGGCGATCGAGTTCACCCCAACGTGGCAGAGGGGGCTGGCTGGCTGCCTCACCATTGTCAAGTCGGTGGTGGCAGCAAGGTCAATTCATCAATTGTTAGTGGCAGAGGCCCCAGTTTGGCTGTTAGAGGAGTTGGAAATGTGGAAGCGCACGTTCTTTTGGGTAGAGAAAAAGGACATTCATGGTGGTCAATGTCTGGTGGCCTGGGAGTCAGTTTGCAAGCCTACCTGTTTTGGGGGGCTTGGGTTTAAGATCCTGAGGCTACAGGAGATGGCACTTTGGGCTAGATGGGAGTGGCTTCGAAGTACATATCCCACGAGACCCTAGGCGGGGCTGCCTGCTCTCAAGGATGTGGCAGCGGAGGGTGTGTTTGAGGCCTTCGTTCGCCCGAAGCTAGGTGATGGCAGATCATTGAGGTTTTGGTAGGATCATTGGCTCAATGGCCGCTCATTCGGTGAGATTGCACCTGAGGTGGTCGAGGCGGTGGGCACTCGGAGAAGGAATAGCAGGACTGTAGTGCAAGCGGTCCCTTTCAACACGTGGATGCTAGACGTGACAGGTTCCCTGGGGGCACATGGGCGTAGGCAATGGGTCACACTGTGGATTGAGCCACGGTGAGTCCATTTGACAGAGAGGCCGGATGAGTTTGGTTGGACCAGTTCGAGCTCTGGATCTTACTCAGCAAGGGACACATACATGATGCTTTGCCAAAGAGGGGAGCGCTCCAGCGTGGCCTCGCCAATTTGGGATTCGTTTGCCACCCCCAAGTGCAAGATCTTCTGCTGGTTGGCCATGCGGTACCGACTCCGGATGTCGGATAGGAGAGAGCGGCATGGCCTACAAGAGCACACCTCGCCCTGCTTCACATGCCTGCAGGAGGAAGACACCGTGGATCACATTTCTGGTCCAATATGTCTATGCCAGGACTGTCTGGTGGGAGTGCGTGAGGAGGACGGGAGTGGACTGCCCCCAGCCACAGCGGGATGGCACCCTGGAGGACTGGTGGTTGATGGCTAGAGAGAGAGTTCGTAAGGCGAACATGAAGGCCTTTGACTCCCTAGTCATCCTCACAGCTTGGATGCTTTGGAAGCAGAGGAACAATAGGGTTTTCTGTAATGTAGGGATCAATGTGAGGCTGGTCAGCTGGTGAGCCGCATTGGGGAGGAGTTCAGGCTCTGGTGTTTAGCTAGGTCTGGGAGAGGAGCCGTAGACATGTCGCGAGAGTAGGCCTTCATATTTTTTTGGGGTGAGGGAGGATGCGAAGTTGAGTTGGTGTGGCGTGTGTGGGTTCGGCGGGAAGCCTTGTTCACAAGGTTTGCCCAGCATCTTGTATTTGTTGTTGTTGTCTTCTATAAAAGTTTGGTATGCTTTTGGCGTATCCTCAAAAAAAGGGCTTTCTCTCTCACCTGATCTTCCACTCAAGGGTCAACATGGCGACCTCTTGTTGGACCACCATTGTGCATGCGCAGATGTATCCAACACCGACAAATCGGCAGCGTTAAGCACTGCGTGCTGACAAAAAAATCTATCATATCGACGCTCAATTAGCTTCTAATTTAGTCTACGAGCTATGACAAACACTAATAAACACCATGCAATAGGCAGCAGGCTTACAGACTGAATCTCCATCGTGTCATCGGACGGCAGCCAATGGGGAGACAAAGTCACCCGGTGATAAAAAAATCCACACTCTATTTAGATATGGTTCGACAAGTTTTTTAAGAGTGCGCAAAAGGCACACCATATTTTTATAGAAGAGAGCAAAGACAATTACAAGATACCAAAAACCCTGTGAATGTCCTCTTCTGTTTCTTTCTTGCCAAATGGTCCATGCCGTCAATATCACTAGGGTTTTTGAGCAGATCTTTACGCCGGTCCATAAATTCATCGATTCAATCAGAGCGGAGGCAGATGATGTGGGTGAAGGCAAGCGTTTTTGTCATTTCAGGTGTCTGTGAGCAGGGGCGGAGCCAGGATTTGACATCGAGGGGGGCGAAGATACTGATGATCATATATAAGATTTTTTCTCATAAAGACAACAACTAGCTATTATTTTGTGTTGGAAGAACTGTTTGGATTAAAAACATAACATTATATCAAAATATCAGCATATAACTGATATTAATATGTATCACTAAATCTTAGACAATAGAAAATAAAAGATTAGTTTAGATTGGATCAACTTTATCTCTACGAGTATAAAGCCTGATAATTCCATTGCAGGTGATCTTCCTATTATTATTTCCCAATTATTTTGCAATAAGTTGTCGTCATCACCGAGCAAACATAAAAAAAAAGACGCATATTTTTTTGGTAAATTAATCAATTAGATTATAGATTATGCAATCTATCGACAAAATACTAACGATTTGATACCTTCAATTAGAGTGAGGAAGATTGATTCCTACACTTGATGGCACAACATGCTTATTGTTGGCATTGCGGCATGATTAACAAAGGTAGAAACTGGCAAACAACATGGCTGGCTAGCATGGCGCCGTGGCGGCGGCATCACGTGATGTATGGCTACTGAGTAGGAGTGACCGATGGTGGAAAACATCCAGTCAGTTGATCTGAACAAGTGCATATAATGCTAGCTATTAGGTCTAGTTACACAAATAAAAAATGTTGGAACATGTTACTATGGTTGACTAATAAAACAAATTCATGGACTACATTTGGCTTTCGGTATAGAGAAGCACGACAAATCAGTTAAATTTAGTCTTAGTATTAATTAAGCCTATGAGCCTATTAGTTTATTACTAAAATCTGCACCTATCTATTAAGGGGGGCTGATGGTTAGGGGGGGGGGGTCTAGCCCCTGCTAGCCCCCCCTTGGCTCCGCCCCTGTCTGTGAGTGTGCTTGAATCTGGCTGGAACCGTTGAACCTAAGTATTTTGTTCTGTCGTTTTTTCCTCTTATCTAGTAGTAATATACTTTCTCCGTCTTAAAATATAAGATGTTTTGACACATTAAAAGAAGTCTAGATTCATTTTTTTTATAAACCTAAAATATCTTATATTTTAAATCGGAGGGAGTATTTCACATGCAGTTGTCATGCATGGTTTGGAAAAAAAAAAGTCCGGTCCTCTTCGGCTCCGCGTTGTCGCAGTTTGCGCACGGCGGGCTCCTTGGAAGAAAGACGCAGACCAGCATGGACGCAATTCCGATCGCTATTTTGGAGCGGTCCCTGGCTGGCAGCAGCGAATGCATGCCGATTGCTGGTACACCCGACGATCACATGCATGGGGCCAGCCTCCACCCGCACCATACTTCTGTTCGAGCCCCTTTCCTGTATATTGCCTGTCAGACTTAATGAGGATGTATGCGACTTGATTGGTTTACTCGTCTCCTAAACGACTGCGCAGGTCAATTTGCGATCGCGATCGTAGTTAATTCCAGCATGGATGGAAGGTGAGACTCACTGTGAGAGTGAGACATGCACACCATCAGACCTTAACTTCGGATCCTCCACAGTATCAGACAATATATGCTGACAGCAGGAGTACTACCTAATTGACATGACATACAACGCTAATTTTAAGATTAACGTTGACGTCTTTAAATCGGGTGACCAACGTGGAAATCCCTTACGAAACATCAAACCAGGTGCTATTATTAATACTGGGCCTATGCAAAAGTTGGTTTATCCGGTTTCACTTAGTTCACATTTTTGCACTAGTTTGGAAGTTCAGATTGGAGATATGAAAGAAAAATGAACGGTTTAACCGGTTTCACCGGTTTGTGTTTTTGTGCGCCCCTAATTAATACGGCTTGCTTCATGATAAGAGCTAACCAGTTGCGATTGTGATGTATCTCTTTGTCAATCTTTCCATCGATCTTGAATCAGGACCAATGTGACGAGGACGTCCCAAGCATTAACACAATGGTTATCATTAGCGGAATAGTCACAACAAGCCTTGTCGATCTACTCCATCATCATGTGAATGCTAACTTAATTTTATACCATAACCATGATGATAGGGTTATGCCTTCATCTACTTTATTGCTGGTTAATTTCAAGAACAAGGTTCAAGGAAGCCAACAACATTGAGAAACAAAGTTATCAACAAGTCTCAAGCGAATTTACTTCCGTCAGAGTTTTTCTTTGAACTTTTCTTGTGTCACGCACACCTGGATGACAGACAGGGCCTTTGGGATATACCAACAGAAGCTACATCAAATTTATTTTCTAACAAAAAACCTTGCATCATTTGAAATTATGTAGCCAAAGTTATGATCGTTTTGGTGGGAGGTTTCTAGGCTATCAAATGTTCTCGAATTTATGATAAACTCTCCAGTAACTCCTCAAGTTGACTACTTATTCACCCAACTATGCATATGTTGGGTCATTTCAAATCCTTTTCAACCCTAGTAATGGGAAGGGGGTTGTTCCTGCTATGAAACCCCACATTTAGTATTATTTTAGAGGACTTTAGCCATTTGATATCTTTCCAAAGACATAGACTCATCCTGATATTGGAGAGACCTTGCTACCCTTATTCTCGTGATTCCTTGCAAATTTGCACCTAATTTGTGATCCATGATTTGAGTGTTGTTGTGTGTGTGCTAGATTTTGTTATTTTCTTGCGGAATGCACCTAGTTTGTGATCCACGACTATTTTTTTTTGTTGCGAATCGTGCTCCACGACTAGGGCATGGCTGTGTTGGCTAGTTCGCGGATTGTGCATAGATGATTGGCCCGAATTGCAAGTTACGTTTAGCATCCTCTTCGCCAGTTCATAATTTTGTTTCCTTTTTGGTTGCTTGCGGCTAGTTATCCCCCTTGCATCATTGATCTACGCCATGAAGATTGGGACCTCCTTCAAGCACCGCTTCCCCAAGTCGGTGCATATCGTGTGGTATCGAGCACAAGTTGGCACTATAGGATTTCCATTATTTCCTTTCATCAAATGTTTAGATCTGGCATCTAGTAGTTTAGATCCAGCACAAGTTAAATATTTTCACATATGTACATTGTAACTGGCCTCTTTGGACCGACGGCTGTCACTCCTGACAGCTTAATAGGATCTCTAGACTAATCTAACTAGTCTTTTCTGCGTACTTTGTCTTCACTCGTGCCCATCCGATACTCATTTCTGGTCGGTCATCCATCCTCAAATTGCTCTAGGACAAGCACGCTTAACCTCGGAATTCTTTTTGGATGAGCTTCCTGAAAAAAGTTACAACTTGTTGGTATGAGTATACTATTAATCCTATTAAGCCATACGCCAGGGTCTCACATACACCCACTCTTAGAAGATCGACGCCCTCGTTGATCAACCACAAGCCAGGAACATCCCCTCTTGGCCCAGGTCTCTGCGTCCAGTGTCGGCATATGTGCCATGTCGTGTCCACTCCGGGTCACACGCGTCATGCTCCACATGCCGCCACTGACCCGCACACGCCCATGTAACCGCGAGGGTTGGCTCTGATACCACTTGTAACACCCTGGCCTCTTCGGACTGACGGCTGTCACTCCTGGTAGCTCAATATGATCTCTAGACTAATCCCATAGACCAACACTAGTTTTTATACGCACTTTGTCCTCACTCGTGCGCACCCGGTACCCATTTTCCGGTCGGTCACCTATCCTCAAATTTCTCTAGGCCATGCACGCTTAACCTTGGAGTTTTTTATAGATGAGCTTCCATAAAATAAATTGCAACTTATTGGTATGGGTATACTATCAATCCTATTAAGCCATGCGCCAGGGTCCCACATACATCTTTTTCCACTTCTTGTGAGGTTTAATATGACATGTTCAAATTCGAGTGTGCATAGAGAAAACATCATGGAAGATGACGATTCGGTGACTCATGCGGAAGCTATCGCCGATATGGATGCATGGTTCAATGCAACCTTGCAAAGGATTTCGGTGATCATCTACACCTACAGCGGGTAATATAGCTCGACACTAACCTTGCCATGTTGCTTTGCTGGTCACCGACAACGATAGTCTCCAAGGTGGCTGCAAATGATATGTGGTGTACCTATCAACATATGTCCTACAGTTGGTGCTGATCTAAGATGTGGTGATGTTTTTGCACCTCATGTGGTAATACAACATGGAGGAGGAGTTAGCGCTCGAGGCTTTGGCTCCCGTCAGTTTGACGATGACCATCGATGTTACACTACACATGGTGATGTTTGATGGCATGTTGTCAACGCCTCGTTGGGAGACCCCAAGAGCAAGGTGTGATGAGCACAGCAGCAAGTTTTCCCTCAGTAAGAAATTGAGGTTATCGAACCAGTAGGAGGAAGGAAATGACTCAAAGGTGTTGCTAGCAACTTGGAGACCTGCACAACACAAACTCAAGACTTTGCCCCAACGAACAGTGAGGTTGTCAATCTCACTGGTTTGCTGTAACAAAGGATTAACTATATGGTATGGAAGGTAATGGTGGTTTGCAACAGGTAAACAGTGAACAATTTATCAATGGTAAAGATTGGACCGGGGTCCATAGTTCACTAGAGGTGTTCTCCTTAGATAAACAAACGTGGCATGCTGGGTAAACAAATTACAGCAGGGCAATTGACAGGACTGAGCAAGGCATAACAATACAATACTAGACATCAAGATCCTATGATATTTGAATGGGCAATACAACAAGATACATAAACCGCCATCCAACTACATATATGACTAGAAATCCACCTTCGGGTATCATCCGAACCCCCTTCAGTATTAATTTGCAAGCAACAGATAACTGCTTTAAGCAAAGTGTGTAAGGTAAACTATCCACTTGTTCCATGAATAAGAGACCGTTGTTTTCTCCCTAGTGGCAACATCACATCTGCAACCTTAGAGATTTCTGTCACTTTCCATAGATTAAATAGATACATGAACCCACTATCGAGCATAAATACCCCCTCTTGGAGTCACTAGCAACTACTTGGTCAAAATAGCTACTAACAACAGAGAGCATGCAAGATCACAAACAACACAAACATGATATAATCAATAAGACAAAACCATTAATCAATATGACATAGTAATCTCAATATCCATCGGATCCCCGCAAACACAACATGCATGATTACAAATAGATGATATCTTGATCATGAACGGAGCTCACAAGATCTAAACATGAAAGCACAAGGAGGAGATACAACCATCTAGCTACTACATGGACCCGTAGTCCAAGGTGGAACTACTCACGCTTCATACCGGAGGCTGGCATGATGAAGAAGAAGGCCTCCGGGATTATCTCCCCTCTGGCAGGGTACCGAGAAGAGCTTCAGGTCCCACTGATCTAGGGACGATGGTGGCGGCGGCTACAGACGGTTTCTTAGGGTTTAGGCATCGGGGGGTCTTTATAGGCGAAGAGGCGAGGCAGGGAGGTCGCTAGGGCGGCTGCACCCCCAAGCGCGGGGTGGGGCCACCCGCGCGGCCAGGGGGTGTGGCCCCCTGGTGTAACATCCCAGCATTTAGGAACTAACGAAGGGTAGATTTAAGAATTTGAAATGTTGCATGCATTCATCTGTGAAAATGTGGGTAAATTTTTCGCCAAATAAAAACCTAAAGTGATCAAGGTTTCTTTCATACTTTGAGATTAGGTATAGTCTTGAAGGATGATTGTTATAGACTTTTATATGATCTTTGTGGACTTATGTGTTTTGGGAAATGAAATTTGAATTTAAAACTTCAGTGTTTAAATTATAATTCAAAAGAATTTTGAATATTTGATTTAATTAAGAGTTAACCAATAATAACTCAAACTCTATATAAAGAAAGCAATTAAGAATATGAGTATCCATTTCATATTTTATTCAATAAATAAGTTACAAAAATGTAACTTAGGAGAATCATCCACAATCTTTACAATAGCAAATAAATAAAGAACAATATTTCTTTATTAATGATAGTACAATCTTTATTACAAAATAATAAAATAAAGAGTACAAAAGAATAAATTAAATATTACAATTGAATATGAGAGTTATTACAAGTGACTAATCTATAAAGAAAAATAAAAATCCTAAACTAAAGTCTTGATCTTCAAATCTAGTACCTGCAAAATAAAAAAAACTTAAAAGTAAAAGAAGGTTAGGATTAGAATTATTTTTACTCTCAGAAGTTGACAGTGAAGTGCACTGTTCACTTTTTCAACATTGAGTATATAAGGGGCAAGTTTCACCAATATGAAATAATGTATCTGTCAACACCGGGATTTTTAATCCCAGATGCCTGTTATGCCATACATCGCAATTCCAGGATTACCAGTTTTGCGAGACATAACAGATTTGGATACCACAGTACATCATCCATTACAAACCATACATAAGGTCTTACACAAATAAGGATCTCATGATCCAGTTCTTAATACAACTCAAGCAGCGGAAATACGTAATAATAACGGTAGCGTAGGCGAAGCTCCATCTTCGGGGTCACATGCAATGTTGATGATGGGAGATGATCCTAGTTGTCGTAACTTTCCTGGGGTCCATCCTCCTGGTATTCCTCTTCATAGTCTGGCCACGAGAATAGCCATGGACAAAGCCATGAGTACTCTTTAAGTACTCGCAGACTAATACTAACAAGTGAAAGGGGTTTTTGTAATAGGATACTAAGCTCTAGGGTTGTTTTGCAAAAATCCAGATTTACCTCTACTAAGTTTAGAAACGAAGAAAGCTAGTTGAAGTTTTATAACACCTAAGTGGGAACTCGTATTTCATATCACAACTCTGTTGTGGTCAAGTCAAAGTCACAAGTCATTTTCAAAACATCTGACGGGGGAATAGTATGGCCACTCCAACTGTCCATAACCGCGGACGTGGCTATTCGAATAGTTTGTCACTCTGTAGAGATTGTACACTTTCACCACAACATTCGATACATCCGTCAGGAACAAATCCTGAATTCACCATACTCAGTATGCGGATAGTCAATCTCAACCTTTCATTTACACGCCCTAGTATAAGCACCTCTCCTGTGAGTTTGGCCTCCCAACCATGACCAACTGTCATCTTGGGTACTACACAGGTGGACAATCTTCACAAGGTAGCCTCAGGTCAAACCTTGGCCGTGAGGGAACCAATACTAAGGTATATAAGTTTCCAGTCAAGCCCTACCCAATTCTCGGGTATTGTGGTTGTACGATAAATTGGAATGGTATCGCATCCAGATAACCATCAGTTTTATAAAGGGCTAAGGCTCATGCCTCAACGTTTTCATCCCCAAAAATCATCTGGTGTTCGGAAACACATGTCAAAACATCTCAATAGAATGATCCATCATTCCAAGGTTTTCATAACCATTTTTCCACCAAGTATTTCCATCTAAAGTTGATCAAGTTTTATGCTTAGCACTAGCATCTACAAGTGGGGGTAAGTACTAATGAGAGGTGGTAAACTAGTGGAGTTTAACTAAGTTCAATCTCATGCCTTAGGATGACATAAAGATTATCTAGCTTAGGCCAAGTTTTATGCTCTTTATGCAACCTTCAATTATCTTTCTAGAATCTACAATTCACTTAAGTAAGCTCTAAGTAATAGCTTTGATAAAGAAATAAAATATAAAGCTTGTAAGTAAAACTAGGAATAGGGTTATCAAGTGGGTATGATCACATATGCTTAAGGCATATAGTTGGCATGGTAACAAGCAAGTATTTTCTTGCATAGGTATAGTATCTTCAAGTGTTAACTTGCACAATCAACTAGTAGTATTAGGCTTGCTAAAGTAGAGTATCTTGCAAGTGTTAGCTTGCATTGGTACACTTGGTTAGTAAGGCTTGCCTTGTGGAGAGCAGTGTCACTAACATTACAAGATTAGAGCTTGGTTTAATTTCTTTTATTTTTAGAAAAGTAATTTCTACTCATTGAAAAACTACTTAAGATTTAATATTCTCCAAACCAAACATGGGATCATGTTGACACATGTAATCACTACATATTTCAGTACATGGGAATGTGATTTAAAGTGGTGTCACAATTTAATAAGATTTAACCTTTTATTTCAAATACAAATAAATGACTAGAATTGCCTATGTGGCATTCTTTTATTACTTGAACATTATTTCTGTAAGTAAACCCATATGTTTTTATATATTCTGAAAGGTATGATCAAATGTGATTTTTGAGTGTTGGAATCAACTCAAAAGCTACTATGGTTTAAATTTGAAAAATGTTTGAATGCAGAAAAGCTTCTGCCTTGTTATTTTTACCAAGGTTGATCTATAGATTCAAATGATTTGAATCCAACGGGCTTGGATTAAGCATTTCAAAACCTTTCTAACAAAGTTGGTTTCATTCAATTTGGTTCACTGAATCGAGCTGGGTTGATTTTTGAAACTGGGTACATAACTATGTTTGAATTAAAATGGAAAAAGTTAAATTCAAACGAGTGTGCTGCACGGGAACTGCTAATGGGCTGGCCCAGTGTCACTCCGCGGCGCGGGGCTCAACTGACAGGGGGGTTCCACTAGTCAGTGGCTCTTTAAAAGCGAAGCAGTACGGGGCAATATCATCCGCACGATCTAAGTCTAATCGAACGGCTGCTACTCATCGTCCACATCGGGCATCGCCGGTGAGATAGAAACCTAACACGACGGGTGGGGGTCGTCAGGGGCTCACCGGGGCTCAGGCGAAGGTCGGCGATGCGGGCGAACGACGAAGTCGACGACGACGAACCTCCTGGTACTGGCAGCTCCTCCTAGGGTGGACGAAATCGACGACACCCTTCTTCTCCAGAGGCGGCCTGCTCCGGTGCAATTCCGGCGATGCGCTGCTCGCCTTGCTTCAGGAATGAGGTGGAACGATCAGTGAGGTGAGGGGAGTGAGATGGTGTGCTCAATTCGGTTGGGGGTCGTCTCCTTTTATAGGCTCGACGGTGAGACCGAACGGGATGGGCAGACGTCGGTGGCGACACGGCTACAGGCATCTAGAGGCAGGGCCGTGGGTGGCGATCGATCGGTGGTCTCCTGGCGATGCTCTAGGGTTTTAATGCGCGTGTAGGGGCGGTGGCAAATGGTCGGGAATGCTCGATGCTCTGCGAGGCAGAGGCGGCGTCTTCGACGGCGAGTGGTGGCTACGGGGCATGGGCGGTGAAATGGGCATGCAGGGCGGTCTCCTGGGACGGTGGGGAGCATGCTGGCAGGAGGCGAGGGCTCGAGGTGGTCGGGTTGCGTGGGAATGGTGTGTGCTCTGCGATGCACGTCGGCATGGTCGACAGCGGCACGAGCGTGGCATTCCTGGCTGTTCTGGTTGCTGTCTGCGAGGTAGGGCTGGTCGAGAGGGGGCAGTGAGGCATGGGCTACCTCCCAGACAAGGTTGGCACGGCTAGTTCTTCCTCTAGCCTATTATCCACACTAGGGTGTCATGGGTGCTCTCGGCCTGTTCATCATTGATGACATTGGCGAGTTTACAGTGGGGATAGAGCTTATTTAAGTTTTCTAGATGATCTACTGAGGCTAGTGTAACCAGAGAGGGAACAAGGTTGGCTCAAATCACTGCACACTATAGTGTTTTGATTTTGTTTGATTTGTATCTGCAAGGTGTTTGATGAAATGGCCGCATGAATTCATGTTTTGAATTTTGAAAAGATTTTTGGTGGGTGTGCTAGGCATGTGCTGGTGAGTCTGTAGATGCTTGGGTTTTGAAAGTTGAGTTGGTTTGAGGGTTTTTTGAAAAAGTGGGATCTTCCCATATGAAATAGATTCAATTTTAAACTGTCATTTAAACTATGCATTTGAATGTTTCTAGATGATCACAAGGTGGGCCTTGATACTTTGTTATGAGTACTATCAAGGGGTGCAAAGATCCAAATAAGTTTCTGTTAAGTTCTGAAAGTTAGAGATAGCCAAAGTAGGCATGGGAGTTAATTTGGTCAAAGTGACCATTCACTTAATTTGTTTGTTTTGATTTATTTGTCTTTGGGAATTGTTTAGATGATGTTTATTTCACCTAGGAATCATTTTACAAGCAAAGAAACACATAATCATGGCAATTCAAAAGAATCCAAATTTTGATGCACACTCATATGAATGCTTTCATATTTTAATTGGAAAAGTTTTTGTTAACCCTAAATTTGAAGATTAGAGTTTGATGATTCTAGTTTAATATTTTTGGGATGTTACAAACCTTCCCCTCTTAAACAAAATCTCGTCCCGAGATTTGAAAAAGGACGGAAAAGATTACCTAGGATTTGAAGAGATCGGGAAACTCCGTCCTAATGTGATCTTCGCGCTCCCAGGTAGCTGGTTACTCCACTGAATCTTGAGAAACTTGATTCTTCGGGTTCTGGTAGTTCTGAAATATTCTTCCAAAATACGGATGGGTACTTCGGGATAGGTCAGGTCATCATTGATCTCTATAGTCTGGTGATCAATATGCTTGAATACTTCAGTCTTCTCCGGGACTTCGAGACACTTGCGAAGTAATGAGATATGGAACACATTGTGCACGGCGGACATCTCCTCGGGTAGTTCCAATTGATACGACACTTCTCCTCGACGGTTCAGAATTTTGAAGGGTATGATATACTGGGGGCTAACTTTTCTATCAGCTGGAAACGCTGCATTCCCTTCAATGGCGACACTTTCAGATACACAAAATCTCCTATGTTGAAGGCGAGATCTGGACGTCTCTTGTCGGCGTAACTCTTCTGTCTGGATTGGGCGGTCTTGAGGTGCTCACGAATCTTGTGAACCTTCTCTTCTGCTTCTCGTAGGATATCGGGTCCGAAAATCTGACTCTCTCCTAATTCCGACCAGTTCAAAGGGGTGCGACACTTACTTCCGTACATAAATTCAAAGGGGGCCATTTGCAAACTAGCTTGGTAACTGTTGTTGTATGAAAATTTTGCGAAAGGCAGACAGTCTTCCCACTTAGATCCATATTCTAGCACACATGCTCTCAGCATATCTTCGATTATTTGATTTACTCGCTCCGTTTGTCCATCGGTCTGAGGGTGATAAGTTGTACCGAAATCTAGTCAGGTTCCTAAAGCTTCTTGGACTTTCTTCCAGAATCTCGAGGTAAACTGAGTTCCTCGATCCGATACGATGTTCTTGGGGACTCCGTGCAAACTAACGATTCTAGCAATGTATAACTCCGCTAGCTTCGAACTCTGATATGTGGTCTTGACGGGTAAGAAATGGGCGACTTTGGACAATCTGTCCACTATGACCCAAATAGAGTCATTTCCCCTACTAGAAGTAAGCAATCCGGTGATAAAGTCCATTCCAAAGGAATCTCATTTCCATTCCGTAATCTGCAATGGTTGCAACAATCCAGCGGGTCTTTGATGTTCGGCCTTGACTCTCTGACATATATCACAATTGGCGATATAGCTTCCGATTTCTCTCTTCATCTTATACCACCAAAATTGCTCTTTTAAATCTTGATACATCTTTGTTCCTCCGGGGTGGATAGAATAAAGAGTATCATGAGCTTCCTTCAAAATAACTTCCTTCAACTCAGAATCTGCTGGTACACAAAGGCGTCCTTTGTACCATAAAACTCCTTCTCCGTCTTCGGTGAATCCGGGTACTTTGCCTGTACCGATACGACGCTTGATTCCGTCGATACTAGCATTTCCTTTCTGTGCCTCTTTGATCTGGCTGATCAAAGTGGGTTGAAGTTTTATGCTAGCCAAAAATCCTTCACTCACTAATTCCATTCGAAAATCTTCCATCTCTTTGTGCAATCTTGGTTGCTCCTTCAAAATCATGGAGTTCAAGCGGCACAGAAATCTGCTAAGGGCATCTGCTACCAAGTTGGCTTTACCGGGGTGATAGTGAATGTCCAGATCGTAATCCTTGATTAGCTCAATCCATCTTCTATGTCTCATATTCAGCTCCTTCTGAGTGAATATATACTTCAGGCTCTTGTGATCCGAATATATCTCACAACGATTTCCCATCAGGTAATGCCTCCATGTCTTCAGGGCTAAAACTACGGCTGCGAGTTCGAGGTCATGGGTTGGGTAATTTTGCTCATGTTGTTTCAGTTGTCGAGATAGATAAGATATATCTTTGTCTTCTTGCATTAGCACACATCCGAGACCGATCTTGGATGCGTCACAATACACGTCAAAGGGCTTCGTGATATCCGGCATGATTAAGATGGGGGCTGAAATCAATTTTCTCTCGAGTTCTTGAAAACTCGCTTCACATTTGTTGGTCCATTCAAACTTCTTGTCCTTCTTCAGCAATTGGGTCATGGGTCTGGCGATACTCGGGAATCCTTCTACGAACTTGCGGTAATATCCCGCTAATCCGAGAAATGCACGAACTTGGGTTTGAGTTGTTGGGGCTTGCCAATCTTCGACATCTTTCACCTTTGCAGGGTCAACGGCAATTCCTCCGGCTGATACAATGTGGCCGAGAAATCCTACCTCCTGTAACCAGAATTCACATTTGCTAAACTTGGCATACAACTGATGCTCTCTAAGGGTTCCAAGAATGGTCCTTAGGTGCAGCTCATGTTCTTCTTCTGATTTGGAATAAATCAGAATGTCATCGATGAAAACAACGACAAACTTATCCAGGAAGTCCATAAAAATCTTATTCATGAGATTCATAAAATAAGCGGGGCATTGGTTAATCCAAAATACATGACAGTATACTCGTATAATCCATATCTGGTGGTAAAGGCAGTCTTGGGAATATCCTCTGCGCGAATCTTGAGTTGATGATAGCCTGTTCTAAGATCAATCTTAGAAAACACTTTGGCACCGGTCAACTGATCAAACAAATCTTCTATCTTGGGCAATGGGTACTTGTTCTTGATAGTGACATCATTCAACTTCCAATAATCCGTACACAAACGGTTACCTCCATCCTTCTTGTCCACGAACAAGACAGGTGATCTCCATGGTGACGCACTTGGTTGAATCAGTCCAATTTCCAACATGGCATCCAGTTGCTTCTTTAGTTCCGCTAGTTTAGACGGGTTCATACTATATGGTCTCTGGGCTATGGGTCCTATTCCGAGGATTAGTTCAATGATAAACTCGATATCCCGATCTGGGGGCATACCGGGCAAAACATCTGGAAATACATCGGGGTATTCACAGACTATCCGGACTTGGTCAATGGTAGGTTGGTCTATACTCTTGCTGCACTTGAATTGATGAGGTAAGGTTTCAGATATATGTTCTACTGATATTCCAGCGGTACTGGTCATGGTTATGGCTTTCTTGGCACAGTCAATTAATCCTTTATGTTTGGACATCCAATCCATTCCTAGTACTACTTCCAAACCTTTAGTTCCAAGTACTATCAGATTAGCATAAAAATTTATGCCATGGATTCGGATAGGGACGGCTTTGCAAATTTGCCTAGCCTTGGTGGTTGAACCGGGGATTTGAACAATCATAACATGCTTCAGTTTGGTTGGTTGAATCTTACTAGTGCAGGCAAATTCTTCGGTGACAAATGAATGCGATGCACCAGAATCAAACAACACTCTTGCAAGTACTGAATTAATAGAAAACATACCCAGCACGACGTCTGGCGCTTCCTGAGCTTCTTCGGCATGCATGAGAAAAAGACGGCCGTTGCGGTTGAGTGAATTCCCTGGGGCAAACCTTCTTCCAAGCTGAACACGACATTGTTGTTGAGCTGGGGCATTTGAATTGGGGGCTGTGGCATTCTTCTTGTTGGGGCACTCGTTGGAGTAGTGACCCTTATTTCCACAGTCATAACAAGTCACTTGCGACTTGTCCTTTGCTGCAACAGGCACAACATTGCTTCCAGTCCTAGGGGAAGTGTTGGTGTTGGCGATAGCATGTTGATGGTGAACTTGGGTGGGGCACAGTTGAAATTGTTAGAGTTGCCGGGGTTGTTGTGATTTCCTCCAGGCCTTGGGTTTCCACGGTTGGGATAGGTCGAACGGTTCATCGGGGGTCTGTTGGTTCTTGGGGCAAATCCTGGAGATGGGTTGGGGCGATACTTTGGGGTCTGATGGGTTCCTAGCTGATGCATCATGCAACCCTTGCGGTTCTCATTGGCTTGGTTGATCTTTCCTTCCATCTGGATGGCTGAGTTGACAAGGGCTTCAATATCAGCAAAGGGGATATTGACTAACACCGTTTGCATCTCATCATGCAGACCATTCAAGAATCTTTCTTTCTTCTTGGCTTCGGTGTCGATCTCATCCGGGGCATACCTAGCTAATGACAAGAATTTGTCACGGTATTCCACTACGGTCATCCGTCCTTGCTTCAGTTCTCTGAACTCGTCTCTCATCCTCTTGATCAAACCTGGGGGCACATGGGTTCTGCTAAACTTGACCTTGAATTCCTCCCAGGTCATCATCTGTCCTCCGGTCATTGCACGAACAATGTTCCACCATGCTCTGGCATCTCCGGCTAGATAGTGGGTGGCGAACAAAACTTTCTCGTTAGCTTCCACTCCGGTGACTTCTAGGTTGTTTTCCATGGTCTGCAGCCAATCGTCTGCATCTAGGGGCTCTTCTGACTTAGTGAAAACAGGTGGGTTGGTGTTCTGGAAATTCTTAAGCTTAGATCCATGGTTGTCCTGATTTCTGTGGCCTTGATTGTTGTGGGCTAGCTGAGATATCTGTTGAAGGGTGGCTAAATTGGCTTGACGTTCGGCTCTTTCAGCTTCGCGGTCAGAAACCAACATTTGCAGGATCTGCAACATCGGGTCCGGGGATGAACCACTTCCTCCGCGAGGCATCTGAAGATTGAGATAGATCATGAGAAAACAGGGAAATTTCTAAGGTTCAGGGACTTTGAAAAGTTTTTAAAGTTTCACTCTGATTTTTTTGGCAACATGCTTTTCATTCATTCATTCATAGCACACGATACAAACACACACCACAAAGCAAGAAAAGCAGATGGTTTTAAGAACCATTCTGGAAACTACGATACAGTGGTACCGAATACAACTCACTACGCTAGTGCTCAAGTGCTACTACTCCTCGGAGTCAGTGTAGTCGTCATCCTCATCATCCTCATCGTCATTGATGAAGGCGAAATCATCCTCATCGGTGAAGAACTCCATAGCCTGATCCTCCAGAAAATCATCATCATCACTGAGATAGGAGTAGGGGTCTCCACGAAGATCTTCTCCGGCATTCTCCCTTTCCTCCAACTGCATATCCCTCTCGTGGATGCTCTCCTCCAAATCCGAGATACGATGGCGAAGACGGGCAATGATGCGCTCTTCTTATCGAGCTGACGGCGACGAGACTTGCGATCCTTCTCTAGCATGGCGATGGTCTGATCCTTGGTATTGATGATGGCGGACTTGTGGTTGCAATAGTCACGGCAATTATCCAATTCCTGCTGACGATCGTACATCATGAGGCTGAGGTGGTCCAATTGAGTCTTCAACTCGGGGTGGTATGGGGCTTCCAGTGGCTGTCCATTAGGATCACGCCTTGGATAAAACTCAAAGCGGGTACCCTTGATCTGGTTGATACTCTGCCCACACAGACGGGCAAGAGCTTCCTGCATGGCCCTGGCAAGTCCATCGAGCCAGTTGTTTTCTCTTAAGGTAAACTGAATTCCCTCAGCAGTGGGAGGTTCAATATTTCCTCGGAGACTTGCAGCAATTAGCCACTGCAGATCCTCTCCTCCTTGATCATTGAGCTGAGCTCCGAAGAACTTGGGGTGCGGACGCTCTAGAAGTTCCGAAAGCTGGTCCAAATCCCGCTCAAAGATAAGTTCTCCTCCATTCCCTAACTAGTAAAACTTGTTGTACTTCACGTCCATCTATAAGAATATAGGATGAGTAAGTTAGTAGAGTGATCAAGTGTGTCAAATTTTATGTATTTTGCAAGAGTTTTTGAGGAACATGATTTTTTATGAAAGAATCAAGGTGATAAGAATGGGAATAAGTTTTTGTAAATATTTGTTTCCTTTGGTTTTGAAACTAAGTTTTTTATTCAAACGTCCAGTCTAACTAGGGTCTCCTATGGTCAGGATGGCTCTAATGCCAACTTGTCAACACCCGGATTTTTAATCCCAGATGCCTGTTATGCCATACATCGCAATCCCAGGATTACCATTTTTGCGAGACATAACATATTTGGGTACCACAGTACATCCTCCATTACAAACCATACATAAGGTCTTACACAAATAAGGATCTCATGATCCAGTTCTTAATACAACTCAAGCAGCGGAAATACGTAATAATAACGGTAGCGTAGGCGAAGCTCCATCTTCGGGGTCACAGGCAATGCTGACGATAGGAGATGATCCTAGTTGTCGTAACTTTCCTAGGGTCCATCCTCCTGGTATTCCTCTTCATAGTCTGGCCACGGGAATAGCCAGGGACAAAGCCATGAGTACTCTTTAAGTACTCGCAAACTAATACTAACAAGTGAAGGGGTTTTTGTAATAGGATACTAAGGTCTAGGGTTGTTTTGCAAAAAGCCATATTTACCTCTACTAAGTTTAGAAACGAAGAAAGCTAGTTGAAGTTTTATAAGACCTAAGTGGGAACTCGTACTTCATATCACAACTCTGTTGTGGTAAAGTCAAAATCTCAATTCATTTCACAAGTCATTTTGAAAACATCTGACGGGGGAACAGTATGGCCACTCGAACTATCCATAACCGCGGACGCGGCTATTCGAATAGTTTTACACTCTGCAGAGATTGTACACTTTCACCACAACATTCGATACATCTGTCAGGAACAAATCCTGAATTCACCATACTCAGTATGAGGATAATCAATCTCAACCTTTCATTTACACGCCCTAGTATAAGCACCTCTCCTATGAGTTTGGCCTCCCAACCATGACCAACTGTCATCTTGGATACTGCACAGGTGGACAATCTTCACAAGGTAGCCTCAGCTCAAACCTTGGCCGTGAGGGAACCAATACTAAGGTATATAAGTTTCCAGTCAAGACCTACCCAATTCTCGGGTATTGTGATTGTACGGTAAAATTGGAATGGCAAGCAACAGATAACTGCTTTAAGCAAAGTGTGTAAGGTAAACTATCCACTTGTTCCATGAACAAGAGACCGTTGTTTTCTCCCTAGTGGCAACATCACATCTGCAACCTTAGAGATTTCTGTCACTTCCCATAGATTAAATAGATACATGAACCCACTATCGAGCATAAATACCCCCTCTTGGAGTCACTAGCAACTACTTGGTCAAAATAGCTACTAACAACAGAGAGCATGCAAGATCACAAACAACACAAACATGATAGAATCAATAAGACAAAACCATTAATCAATATGACATAGTAATCTCAATATCCATCGGATCCCCGCAAACACAACATGCATGATTACAAATAGATGATATCTTGATCATGAACGGAGCTCACAAGATCTAAACATGAAAGCACAAGGAGGAGATACAACCATCTAGCTACTACATGGACCCGTAGTCCAAGGTGGAACTACTCACGCTTCATACCGGAGGCTGGCATGATGAAGAAGAAGGCCTCCGGGATTATCTCCCCTCTGGCAGGGTACCGGGAAGAGCTTCAGGTCCCACTGATCTAGGGACGATGGTGGCGGCGGCTACAGACGGTTTCTTAGGGTTTAGGCATCGGGGGGTCTTTATAGGCGAAGAGGCGAGGCAGGGAGGTCGCTAGGGCGGCTGCACCCCCCAAGCGCGGGGTGGGGCCACCCGCGCGGCCAGGGGGTGTGGCCCCCTGGTGTAACATCCCAGCATTTAGGAACTAACGAAGGGTAGATTTAAGAATTTGAAATGTAACATCCCGTCAGAGTTTTTCTTTGAACTTTTCTTGTGTCACGCACACCTGGATGACAGACAGGGCCTTTGGGATATACCAACAGAAGCTACATCAAATTTATTTTCTAACAAAAAACCTTGCATCATTTGAAATTATGTAGCCAAAGTTATGATCGTTTTGGTGGGAGGTTTCTAGGCTGTCAAATGTTCTCGAATTTATGATAAACTCTCCAGTAACTCCTCAAGTTGACTACTTATTCACCCAACTATGCATATGTTGGGTCATTTCAAATCCTTTTCAACCCTAGTAATGGGAAGGGGGTTGTTCCTGCTATGAAACCCCACATTTAGTATTATTTTAGAGGACTTTAGCCATTTGATATCTTTCCAAAGACATAGACTCATCCTGATATTGGAGAGACCTTGCTACCCTTATTCTCGTGATTTCTTGCAAATTTGCACCTAATTTGTGATCCATGATTTGAGTGTTGTTGTGTGTGTGCTAGATTTTGTTATTTTCTTGCGGAATGCACCTAGTTTGTGATCCACGACTATTTTTTTTTGTTGCGAATCGTGCTCCACGACTAGGGCATGGCTGTGTTGGCTAGTTCGCGGATTGTGCATAGATGATTGGCCCAAATTGCAAGTTATGTTTAGCATCCTCTTCGCCAGTTCATAATTTTGTTTCCTTTTTGGTTGCTTGCGGCTAGTTATCCCCCTTGCATCATTGATCTACGCCATGAAGATTGGGACCTCCTTCAAGCACCGCTTCCCCAAGTCGGTGCATATCGTGTGGTATCGAGCACAAGTTGGCACTATAGGATTTCCATTATTTCCTTTCATCAAATGTTTAGATCTGGCATCTAGTAGTTTAGATCCAGCACAAGTTAAATATTTTCACATATGTACATTGTAACTGGCCTCTTTGGACCGGCGGCTGTCACTCCTGATAGCTTAATAGGATCTCTAGACTAATCTAACTAGTCTTTTCTGCGTACTTTGTCTTCACTCGTGCCCATCCGATACTCATTTCTGGTCGGTCATCCATCCTCAAATTGCTCTAGGACAAGCACGCTTAACCTCGGAATTCTTTTTGGATGAGCTTCCTGAAAAAAGTTACAACTTGTTGGTATGAGTATACTATTAATCCTATTAAGCCATACGCCAGGGTCTCACATACACCCACCCTTAGAAGATCGACACCCTCGTTGATCAACCACAAGCCAGGAACATCCCCTCTTGGCCCAGGTCTCTGCGTCCAGTGTCGGCATATGTGCCATGTCGTGTCCACTCTGGGTCACACGCGTCATGCTCCACATGCCGCCACTGACCCGCACACGCCCATGTAACCGCGAGGGTTGGCTCTGATACCACTTGTAACACCCTGGCCTCTTCGGACTGATGGCTGTCACTCCTGGTAGCTCAATATGATCTCTAGACTAATCCCATAGACCAACACTAGTTTTTATACGCACTTTGTCCTCACTCGTGCGCACCCGGTACCCATTTTTCGGTCGGTCACCTATCCTCAAATTTCTCTAGGCCATGCACGCTTAACCTTGGATTTTTTTTTAGATGAGCTTCCATAAAATAAATTGCAACTTGTTGGTATGGGTATACTATCAATCCTATTAAGCCATGTGCCAGGGTCCCACATACATCTTTTTCCACTTCTTGTGAGGTTTAATATGACATGTTCAAATTCGAGTGTGCATAGAGAAAACATCATGGAAGATGACGATTCGGTGACTCATGCGGAAGCTATCGCCGATATGGATGCATGGATCAATGCAACCTTGCAAAGGATTTTGGTGATCATCTACACCTACAGCGGGTAATATAGCTCGACACTAACCTTGCCATGTTGCTTTGCTGGTCACCGACAACGATAGTCTCCACGGTGGCTGCAAATGATATGTGGTGTACCTATCAACATATGTCCTACAGTTGGTGCTGATCTAAGATGTGGTGATGTTTTTGCACCTCATGTGGTAATACAACATGGAGGAGGAGTTAGCGCTCGAGGCTTTGGCTCCCGTCAGTTTGACGATGACCATCTATGTTACACTACACATGGTGATGTTTGATGGCATGTTGTCAACGCCTCGTTGGGAGACCCCAAGAGCAAGGTGTGATGAGCACAGCAGCAAGTTTTCCCTCAGTAAGAAATTGAGGTTATCGAACCAGTAGGAGGAAGGAAATGACTCAAAGGTGTTGCTAGCAACTTGGAGACCTGCACAACACAAACTCAAGACTTTTCCCCAACGAACAGTGAGGTTGTCAATCTCACTGGTTTGCTGTAACAAAGGATTAACTATATGGTATGGAAGGTAATGGTGGTTTGCAACAGGTAAACAGTGAACAATTTATCAATGGTAAAGATTGGACCGGGGTCCATAGTTCACTAGAGGTGTTCTCCTTAGATAAACAAACGTGGCATGCTGGGTAAACAAATTACAGCAGGGCAATTGACAGGACTGAGCAAGGCATAACAATACAATACTAGACATCAAGATCCTATGATATTTGAATGGGCAATACAACAAGATACATAAACCGCCATCCAACTACATATATGACTAGAAATCCACCTTCGGGTATCATCCGAACCCCCTTCAGTATTAATTTGCAAGCAACAGATAACTGCTTTAAGCAAAGTGTGTAAGGTAAACTATCCACTTGTTCCATGAACAAGAGACCGTTGTTTTCTCCCTAGTGGCAACATCACATCTGCAACCTTAGAGATTTCTGTCACTTCCCATAGATTAAATAGATACATGAACCCACTATCGAGCATAAATACCCCCTCTTGGAGTCACTAGCAACTACTTGGTCAAAATAGCTACTAACAACAGAGAGCATGCAAGATCACAAACAACACAAACATGATAGAATCAATAAGACAAAACCATTAATCAATATGACATAGTAATCTCAATATCCATCGGATCCCCGCAAACACAACATGCATGATTACAAATAGATGATATCTTGATCATGAACGGAGCTCACAAGATCTAAACATGAAAGCACAAGGAGGAGATACAACCATCTAGCTACTACATGGACCCGTAGTCCAAGGTGGAACTACTCACGCTTCATACCGGAGGCTGGCATGATGAAGAAAAAGGCCTCCGGGATTATCTCCCCTCTGGCAGGGTACCGGGAAGAGCTTCAGGTCCCACTGATCTAGGGACGATGGTGGCGGCGGCTACAGACGGTTTCTTAGGGTTTAGGCATCGGGGGGTCTTTATAGGCGAAGAGGCGAGGCAGGGAGGTCGCTAGGGCGGCTGCACCCCCAAGCGCGGGGTGGGGCCACCCGCGCGGCCAGGGGGTGTGGCCCCCTAGTGTAACATCCCAGCATTTAGGAACTAACGAAGGGTAGATTTAAGAATTTGAAATGTTGCATGCATTCATCTGTGAAAATGTGGGTAAATTTTTCGCCAAATAAAAACCTAAAGTGATCAAGGTTTCTTTCATACTTTGAGATTAGGTATAGTCTTGAAGGATGATTGTTATAGACTTTTATATGATCTTTGTGGACTTATGTGTTTTGGGAAATGAAATTTGAATTTAAAACTTCAGTGTTTAAATTATAATTCAAAAGAATTTTGAATATTTGATTTAATTAAGAGTTAACCAATAATAACTCAAACTCTATATAAAGAAAGCAATTAAGAATATGAGTATCCATTTCATATTTTATTCAATAAATAAGTTACAAAAATGTAACTTAGGAGAATCATCCACAATCTTTACAATAGCAAATAAATAAAGAACAATATTTCTTTATTAATGATAGTACAATCTTTATTACAAAATAATAAAATAAAGAGTACAAAAGAATAAATTAAATATTACAATTGAATATGAGAGTTATTACAAGTGACTAATCTATAAAGAAAAATAAAAATCCTAAACTAAAGTCTTGATCTTCAAATCTAGTACCTGCAAAATAAAAAAAACTTAAAAGTAAAAGAAGGTTAGGATTAGAATTATTTTTACTCTCAGAAGTTGACAGTGAAGTGCACTGTTCACTTTTTCAACATTGAGTATATAAGGGGCAAGTTTCACCAATATGAAAGAATGTATCTGTCAACACCCGGATTTTTAATCCCAGATGCCTGTTATGCCATACATCGCAATTCCAGGATTACCATTTTTGCGAGACATAACAGATTTGGATACCACAGTACATCATCCATTACAAACCATACATAAGGTCTTACACAAATAAGGATCTCATGATCCAGTTCTTAATACAACTCAAGCAGCGGAAATACGTAATAATAACGGTAGCGTAGGCGAAGCTCCATCTTCGGGGTCACATGCAATGTTGATGATGGGAGATGATCCTAGTTGTCGTAACTTTCCTGGGGTCCATCCACCTGGTATTCCTCTTCATAGTCTGGCCACGGGAATAGCCAGGGACAAAGCCATGAGTACTCTTTAAGTACTCGCAAACTAATACTAACAAGTGAAGGGGTTTTTGTAATAGGATACTAAGCTCTAGGGTTGTTTTGCAAAAAGCCAGATTTACCTCTACTAAGTTTAGAAACGAAGAAAGCTAGTTGAAGTTTTATAACACCTAAGTGGGAACTCGTATTTCATATAACAACTCTGTTGTGGTCAAGTCAAAGTCACAAGTCATTTTGAAAACATCTGACGGGGGAATAGTATGGCCACTCCAACTGTCCATAACCGCGGACGTGGCTATTCGAATAGTTTGACACTCTGCAGAGATTGTACACTTTCACCACAACATTCGATACATCCGTCAGGAACAAATCCTGAATTCACCATACTCAGTATGCGGATAGTCAATCTCAACCTTTCATTTACACGCCCTAGTATAAGCACCTCTCCTGTGAGTTTGGCCTCCCAACCATGACCAACTGTCATCTTGGGTACTACACAGGTTAACAATCTTCACAAGGTAGCCTCAGGTCAAACCTTGGCCGTGAGGGAACCAATACTAAGGTATATAAGTTTCCAGTCAAGCCCTACCCAATTCTCGGGTATTGTGGTTGTACGGTAAATTGGAATGGTATCGCATCCAGATAACCATCAGTTTTATAAAGGGCTAAGGCTCATGCCTCAACGTTTTCATCACCAAAAATCATCTGGTGTTCGGAAACACATGTCTAAACATCTCAATAGAATGATCCATCATTCCAAGGTTTTCATAACCATTTTTCCACCAAGTATTCCCATCTAAAGTTGATCAAGTTTTATGCTTAGCACTAGCATCTACAAGTGGGGGTAAGTACTAATGAGGGGTGGTAAACTAGTGGAGTTTAACTAAGTTCAATCTCATGCCTTAGGATGACATAAAGATTATCTAGCTTAGGCCAAGTTTTATGCTCTTTATGCAACCTTCAATTATCTTTCTAGAATCTACAATTCACTTAAGTAAGCTCTAAGTAATAGCTTTGATAAAGAAATAAAGTATAAAGCTTGTAAGTAAAACTAGGAATGGGGTTATCAAGTGGGTATTATCACATATGCTTAAGGCATATAGTTGGCATGGTAACAAGCAAGTATTTTCTTGCATTTTTTAAACTGGCTAGAGCTTATTTAGGTTTGCTAGATGATCTACTGAGGCTAGTGTAACCAGAGAGGGAACAAGGTTGGCTCAAATCACTGCACACTATAGTGTTTTGATTTTGTTTGATTTGTATCTGCAAGGTGTTTGATGAAATGGCCGCATGAATTCATGTTTTGAATTTTGAAAAGATTTTTGGTGGGTGTGCTAGGCACGTGCTGGTGAGTCTGTAGATGCTTGGGTTTTGAAAGTTGAGTTGGTTTGAGGTTTTTTTTTGAAAAAGTGGGATCTTCCCATATGAAATAGATTCAATTTTAAACTGTCATTTAAACTATGCATTTGAATGTTTCTGGATGATCACAAGGTGGGCCTTGATACTTTGTTATGAGTACTATCAAGGGGTGCAAAGATCCAAATAAGTTTCTGTTAAGTTCTGAAAGTTAGAGATAGCCAAAGTAGGCATGGGAGTTAATTTGGTCAAAGTGACCATTCACTTAATTTGTTTGTTTTGATTTGTTTGTCTTTGGGAAAAGTTTGGGAATTGTTTAGATGATGTTTATTTCACCTAAGAATCATTTTACAAGCAAAGAAACACATAATCATGGAAATTCAAAAGAATCCAAATTTTGATGCACACTCATATGAATGCGTTCATATTTTAATTGGAAAAGTTTTTGTTAACCCTAAATTTGAAGATAAGAGTTTGATGCACACTCATATGAATGCAATTCAAAAGAATCCAAAAGTTTTGATGCACCAGATCAAGCTACCACAAAATCAACCACTAGCAACCACAACATCAAGTGACAGTGGTGAGTAAATAGACCATCACATGATCTATCTGTCTAAGATTAGACAAGCATACATGATCTGTATATTATTCAAATTCTCAGAAAACACCCAAGTGGGATGAATCCATCACTAAGGTTTTAAACTCTAAAAGCAATCATAAAAGTATAAGGATCCAACTAAATCTCAGAACAACATCATTGATTTAGTTAGCAAGCTATATTCAATTCAAGAATGAACATAGCTAAGATTTAAACTTCTAGGCACATCTCTAAGATAAGAGTAGCACCTTAGAATTTAATACTATGGATCTATACAAGTTATCAAGCTTACAAGCATTTTTCCCCAACTTTGATTCAAGCAATAGTAGCTAGTATCACTACCAGAACCAATCCATATGAATCAAACAAGATAGAGGTCTAAATCCCTAAACCTTAGACAAACATCATTGGTTCTAGGGATATAAGGAAAGAGGATTTCACTTATTTATCATGCCAAGCCAAAACATCATTGAATTTGGATTTTTCCATTTTCATTCAAACACAGTTCTGTACCTAGTTTCAAAAAACAACCCAGCTCGATTCAGTGAACCAAATTGAATGAAACCAATTTTGTTAGAAAGATATTGAACTGCTTAATCCAAGCCCGTTGGATTCAAATCATTTGAATCTATAGATCAACCTTGGTAAAAATAACAAGGTAGAGCCTTTTCTGCATTCAAACATTTTTCAAATTTAAACCATAATAGCTTTTGAGTTGATTTCAAGTCTCAAAAATCACTTTTGATCATACCTTTCAGAATATATAAAAACATTTGGGTTTACTTACAGAAATAATGTTCAAGTAATAAAAGAATGCCACATAGGCATTTCTAGTCACTTATTTGATTTAAAATAAAAAGGTTAAACCTTATTAAATTGTGACACCACTTTAAATCACATTCCCATGTACTGAAATATGTGGTGATGACATGTGTCAACATGATCCCATGTTTGGTTAGGAGAATAGTAAATCTTAAGTAGTTTTTCAATGAGTAGAAATTACTTTTCTAAAAATAAAAGAAATTAAACCAAGCTTTAATCTTGTAATGTTAGTGATGAAGCTAGCTCATATATAGGACCCTTTTGTGTGATTATTGAAAGTAGTTAGTATTGTTTGGTGATTATGTACCTCGTATTTATTTATAGACGCTAGTACCGACCAAGGATACGAGGAGGAAGGAGGATACTACGAAGAAGAAGCCAAGGAGAACTTCAACCACTGCTCTGAACAATTCAAGCCTAATACTACTAATTGAATGTGCAAGCTAACACTTGCAAGATACTCTACTTTAGCAAGCCTTACTAATCAAGTTGACCTATGCAAGCAAATACTTGCTTGTTACCATGCCAACTAAATGCCTGAAGCATATGTGATCATACCCACTTTATAAACCAATCCTAGTTTTACTTGCAAGCTTATACTTTATTTCTTTATCAAAGATATTACTTAGAGTTTACTTGAGTAAATTGTAGATACTAGAAAGATATTTGAAGGTTGCATAAATAGCATAAAACTTGGCCTAAGCTAGATAATCTTTATGTCACCCCAAGGCATGAGATTGTATTTAGTTGAAACTCCACTTGTTTACTACCCCTCATTAGTACTCACCCCCACTTGTAGATTCTAGTGCTAAGCATAAAACTTGATCAACATTAGATGGGAGTACTTGGTGAAAATGGTTATGAAAACCTTGGAATGATGGATCATTCTATTGAGATGTTTTGACATGTGTTTCCGAACACTAGAGGATTTTGATGATCAAAATGTTGAGGCATGAGCCTTAGCCCTTTATAAAACTGATGGTTGTCTGGATGCGATACCATTCCAATTTTACCGTACAACCATAATGCCTGAGAATTGGGTAGGGCTTGACTGGAAACTTATATACCTTAGTATTGGTTCCCTCACGGCCAAGGTTTGAGCTGAGGCTACCTTGTGAAGATTGTCCACTTGTGCAGTACCCAAGATGACATTTGATCATGGTTGGGAGGCCAAACTCACAGGAGAGGTGCCTATACTAGGGCGT
The DNA here is from genome assembly GCA_910589765.1 of Avena atlantica. Taxonomy (NCBI): domain Eukaryota; kingdom Viridiplantae; phylum Streptophyta; class Magnoliopsida; order Poales; family Poaceae; genus Avena; species Avena atlantica. Next base: position 8,063,214 of record OU342734.1, on the reverse strand, counting down.
GTAATTCAAAGGTTAAGATTGATTATCCGCATACTGAGTATGGTGAATTCAGGATTTGTTCCTGACGGATGTATCGAATATTGTGGTGAAAGTGTACAATCTCTACAGAGTGTCAAACTATTCGAATAGCCGCGTCCGCGGTTATGGACAGTTGGAGTGGCCATACTGTTCCCCCGTCAGATGTTTTCAAAATGACTTGTGAAATGGATTGAGAATTTGACTTGACCACAACAGAGTTGTGGCATGAGATACAAGTTCCCACTTAGGTGTTATAAAACTTCAACTAGCATTCGTTGCTTCTAAACTTAGTAGATGTAAATCTGGATTTTGCAAAACAACCCTAGAGCTTAGTGTCCTACTACAAAAACCCCCTTCACTTGTTAGTATTAGTTTGCGAGTACTTAAAGAGTACTCATGGCTTTGTTCATGGCTATTACCATGGCCAGACTATGAAGAGGAGTACCTGGAAGATGGACCCCAGGAAGGTTACGACAACTAGGATCATCTCCCATCGTCATCATTGCATATGACCCCGAAGATGGAGCTTCGCCTACGCTACCGTTATTATTACGTATTTCCGCTGCTTGAGTTGTATTAAGAACTGGATCATGAGATCCTTATTTATGTAAGACCTTATGTATGGTTTGTAATGGATGATGTACTGTGGTATCCAAATCTGTTATGTCTCGCAAAAATGGTAATCCTGGGATTGTGATGTACGACATAAAAGGCATCTGGGATTAAAAATTCGGGTGTTGACAATAACTTACCTTGATGGCCGGATGTTATCCAAGTATCGTGTGAGTATCCAACTCCCTGAGGATCTTGGATTATATCACGATCTACCTATAGGTGAAGGTAGGAGTCACTTAGCAGCATATCATGTTGCTATTGTGGAGGCGATAGCTAATATCCGGGAGCATAAAGACAAAGAGTTAGAGGGTATCACATTTTCTATGATACCTCATGATTCTATAGACTCGGGGCCTATACCGGATCATCTTACTTTGGTTAAGAAGCATCCTAAGTTAGGTTCCAAGTTTATGGATAGATACTGAACACTCGTTGCGTCTTTTTATAAGACACATCAAGTGATTGTTGAAGACAAAAATGATATGTTAGAGGATCTAACTGATATAGAAAGGAGGAATCAGTTAGCACTCCAGTTGGAGAAGGAACCAAGTAGTAGTGCAAAACCTATCTTTAAGGATATACCTATAGATCCTGAATCTTTTATACCATATCCTTATTCACCAAGTCCTGAACCTATACATGATCCTACTATAGATATGAGGTATGCAGTACCACAGGGTTCAGAGGATGATTCTGATTTAGAACTTCCTATTGAGAATTCTGATGGTTAGAGAAGGGGATCATATGAAGGATCTTATGAACACCAGATGTCCACAGATGGTTCTGACACTAATGTTGGGCAATCTAGCTGGATGGGTGCAAGAATTAACCCTAGTAATAGTAGTAGAAATGCCATGTCGGTAGATACTCAGGATGAAGAAGAAGATCATGAGGAGAGAGTGTTTGAATCATCAACATCTTCTCAAAACCCAGGGAATATACATTATCTAGTGTTTAACTATCTTGCCCAAAGGAGCACCTGGGAAGCAGTAGGATATGCGTATCATGTTGATAACTCAAGGGATGAAGATCAGGAGATGCAAGCGGGAGATAATGTTGAATATGTTTCTGAAGACTTTTCAGCTGAGCTGGAGGGAGTCAATGCACTCAGGTTGAGTAATGACTCAAGTCCTGACACTTCAGATACTGAGTATGTTCCTTCTGGAAGGCCATTTGTTTCACAAACTGTGCGACGAACGACACGTCATCATGGTTGGACATCAGGCATGTATGATGAGCGTAGTTACTACTAGAAGGAGGCAACTAGTTAGCGATATCAAGTACCGTGTATTGTACTCCAAGAAATAAGATAGTTAGATGAATATGGTAGTTTTGTGATTATACCTATATGGTATATGTTGTAATGACTTTGTATTATTATGATATTATGTATAATATGTGAAATGCATATTTGGATTTTCTTTGGATCTTTATTGTGTGAATAGTTCTGTGTGTAAAGTCGAGCTCAGAACACATGTGCATGATGTAATTATGAGTATTAGCTTTATGTTGCAGGACTAGAGGGTCATGGATACGGGGGTAGAAATCGAAACTGAGCAGCAGCAGATGGAACAAGAGGCCAAGGAGAAGGCCGATGCAGATGCAGTAAATCAGGGAGGATTACCACCACCACCAATGAGGCCGTTGATGGAGCAGAACTTTATGCAGTGTATGCAAATGATGCAAGAGAACCAGAACAAGTCAATGGAGGAGTTGTTGGGACGAGCAAATCAGAGGGCACCTGAAGGTGGAGGAGTGAGTCTATCTGATTTCCAGAATGCAAGGCCGTTACCTTTTGCATCAGCTCCTGAACAAATGGATGCAGAAGATTGGATAGCAGATACAGAGAGAAAGCTGAAGATTGTAGGTTGCAATGATGAGGAGAAATTGAGGTATGCAACTCATCTTCTGACAGGACCTGCAGCATCATGGTGGGAAAATCAGTTGGCCATGCAACAACCAGGAAGGGAGTATACCTGGGAAGAGTTTAAACAGATATTCCGTGAATATCATGTTCTGGAGAGTGTTATGGAATTAAAGCGAAGAGAATTTGAAGAGCTGCAGCAGGGATATACTAGTGTTATGAAGTATATCCGGGAGTTTAGTCAACTATCTCGTTATGCTGAGGAAGAAGTTAACACGGAGGAAACGAGGAAGAAGCATTTCCTGTGTGGATTAAATCCATTTGTGAGGATGCAGTTGAGGTTGGATAATAAGAAAAGTTATCAGCAGTTGCTAGATGCAGCTATTACCTTCGAAGATGACTACAAGAATGTCCAAGAGGATAGAAGGAAGAGAGCTAAGAAGGAAACCAAGAGGATACAAGCAAGCAAACCCAAGCCCAATCTGGAATTCAAACCAAGGAATAAGCCCTATAACAACAATAATTCCAATCAGAGTGCAAATCCAAATGCAAAGAATATTATATGCCACAATTGCAAACTCCCAGGGCATATTAGCAGGGATTGCCCGAAACCAGTAATTGTATGTCACGCTTGTGGTCAGAGAGGTCACATCAATCCTAATTGTCTAAGCAAACCACAAGGTGGTTGGCCGGCTCGAGATGTAAGGCAAGCCAGTGGAGGAAATGGACAACCCAATAAAGGAGGAAATAATGGCAAGAACAACAATGGCAAGAGGAACAGACCTACCGGGAAACTAAACTGTGCAACCCTCGAGGAGGTAGATAATTCGGAGCATGCAGTGATAGGTACGCTCAATATCCTTACCAATCCCGACAAAGTTCTATTTGATACTGGTGCAACTACTTCATTCATTTCTGAAGAATTCTGTGATAAGTTCGGGATTAGAAGGGCAACGTTAGAAAACCCTATGACCGTAGTTATGGCAGGGGGAAATGTGATTGTACGCCACATAAAACAAGATCAGGTTATCTCGATCTGTGGTTGTACATACTTCGCAGACCATTATGTGATTCCTTTGAAGGGAATTGCAGTAGTGTTGGGGATGGATTGGATGATGGAACACGTAGCTAAGATAAATTGTGAGGAGAAAACTGTCTCAATCAAAACTCCAAGTGGAGCAAGGATAGTTTATCAAGCAGATAAGCACAATCATATCATGGTGGATCTGCAGTTGAACTCGATGAAAGAGATCAAATTGGAAGATATTCCTATAGTAAATGAATTTCAAGATGTTTTTCCAGCAGAGCTACCGGGAATGCCACCAGATCGGGAGATAGAGTTCACTATTGATCTAATTCCTGGTACAGCACCAATAGCTCAAGCACCATATAAGATGGGACCCAAATAGTTAAAGGAACTCAAAGAGCAAATTGATGAGTTAGCCAGAAAAGGATTTATTCAGGAAAGTGTATCTCCATGGGGAACACCAATAATATTTGTGGATAAGAGAGATGGTGGAAGAAGGATGTGTGGAGATTATAGAAATCTGAACAACGTTACTATCAAGAATAAGTATCCTTTACCAAGGATCCAAGATTTATTCGATCAAGTAAAAGGAGCTGGAGTATTCTAAAAGATCGACTTAAGATCTGGATACCACCAAATAAAAATCAAACCGGAAGATGTTCCAAATACAGCATTTGTCTCAAGATATGGACACCATGAGTATCTGGTAGTACCATTTGGTTTGACCAATGCACCTACAATATTCATGAATTTGATGAACAAAATCTTCATGCCATATTTGGATAAGTTCGTCATAGTCTTTATTGATGATATTCTGATATATTCCAAGGATAAGGAAGAACATGCTGATCATTTGAGAATAGCATTGCAGACTCTAAGGTAACACAAACTTTATGCTAAGTTTAGTTAAGTGTGAATTTTGGCTAGATGAGGTAGAATTCCTCGGTAATGTGATCAGTAAAGATGGAATTGTTTTAAATCCATCTAAGGTTTAGTCAGTACTAGAGTGGACTGCACCAACCAATGTGAAGCAAATTCGAGGTTTCTTAGGAATGGCTGGTTATTACCGGAGATTCATTGACCAAATTGGGATGAGAAGTGTGAAGCAAGTTTTCAGGAGTTGAAGACCAGGTTAACCACAGCTCCAATTTTAGCAGTTCCTGAAACAGGGAAGGACTTCACAGTATATTGTGATGCATCTAAAGAAGGTCTAGGATGTGTGTTAATGCAAGATCGGAAAGTGATTGCTTATGGTTCAAGACAACTAAAATCACATGAAGTCAACTATCCAACTCATGATTTAGAGTTAGCAGCAGTAGTTTTTGCGTTAAAAGGATGGAGGCATTTTCTTTATGGAGCCAGATGTGAGTTATACACTGAACATAAAAGTCTCAAATATTTCTTCACTCAAAAGGAATTGAATATGAGACAGAAGCGTTGGTTGGAACTAATCAAAGATTATGATTTAACAATCAACTATAACCCAGGGAAAGCAAATGTTGTAGTTGATGCTTTAAGCAGAAAGAGTGCAGATATTCAGCATAGCAATCGGGAGCTACCAAAAGAGTTACAAATGGACTTGGAAAGATTAGAGCTTCAATTCATTATAACAGAGGTTCTTGGAGGATTCGCTACTATGCAGGTAGTTGCAGAGCAGGACAGTGATCTAAAGCACGAAATTCTCAGACATCAAGCAGAAGATCCTTTTATTGCTGAGGAAATTCGAAGGATATCTCAAGGGCAAAAAATATTTTTTCGCCTTGGAGATTATGAGTCTTTATGGTTTCAAGACCGTCTTTGTGTTCCAGATGTGACTGAGATTCATGATGCCATACTCAGAGAAGCACATGAAACACCATATTCTATACATCTAGGAAGTACTAAGATGTATATGGATCTGAAAGAACTATTATGGTGGAATAACATGAAAAGGGACATTGCTAAATATGTATCAGAATTCCATACTTGCCAAAGGGTTAAGGCTGAACATCATAGTCCAGCAGGACCATTACAACCTTTAGAAATTCCCGAGTGAAAGTGGGAAGAAATAGGTATGGACTTCATCACAGGATTGCCCATGACACCTAAAAGGAAGGATATGATATGGGTAATTGTGGACAGACTCACTAAAAGTGCACATTTTATTCTGGTAAATCAAAAATATAATGCCGAGAAGTTAGTAGAAGTTTACGTCAAAGAGATATTAAGTAAGCATGGAGTGCCCAAAAAGATCGTAACTGATAGGGGATCAGTGTTTACTTTAGCATTTTGGAAGCAATTGCATGAAGCACTTGGTTCCAAGTTAGATTTCAGCACAACATATCATCCTGAGACAGGAGGTCAAACTGAAAGAACAAATCAAATACTAGAAGACATGCTAAGAGCTTGTGCATTAGATTTTGGAGGTACATGGGAAGATCATATACCATTGGCAGAATTTTACTACAATAATAGCTATCAGAGTAGTCTGAAGGCAGCTCCATATCAGGTTCTGTATGGAAGGAAGTGTAGATCACCAATATGTTGGTATGAGCCTGGAAGCAACAAAGAATTTGCGCCCGACTATATCAAGGAAAGACAAGATATCATTGATAAGATCAGGGATAGACTAAAAATAGCCCAGAGTAGGCAGAAAAGTTATGCTGATCAAAGTCGAAGATCTTGGCATCCAGAAGTGGGAGACATGGTATATTTGAAAGTAAGTCCAATGAAAGGGGTGAAAAGGTTCGGAGTTAAAGTAAAATTGAGTCCAAGATACATCAGACCATTCAAGATATTGAGTCAGAACAGAATTATAGCTTATGCTTTAGAGTTACCATCAAGATTGGCTCAAGTGCACAATGTTTTCCATGTGTCACAACTTCGCAAATGTTTGAAAGTTCTAGATGATGCAATCACACATCAGGAGATAGAACTACAAGCATACTTGACCTATGTTGAAAAGCCCTGTAAAATTTTGGAAGAAAACTGGAAAAGATTGAGGAATAGAGCAATCAAGTACTGCAAAGTACAGTGGGAACATCACCCTAAAGGGAAAGCCACTTGGGAGAAAGAAGAGGATTTAAGAAAAGCCTATCCAGAACTATTCAGGTACATCTCAACAAACTTCGGGACGAAGTTTAATTTAAGGGGGGAAGTCTGTAACATCCCAGCATTTAGGAACTAACGAAGGGTAGATTTAGGAATTTGAAATGTTGCATGCATTCATCTGTGAAAATGTGGGTAAATGTTTCGCCAAATAAAAACCTAAAGTGATCAAGGTTTCATTCATACTTTGAGATTAGGTATAGTCTTGAAGGATGATTGTTATAGACTTTTATATGATCTTTGTGGACTTATGTGTTTTGGGAAATGAAATTTGAATTTAAAACTTGAGTGTTTAAATTATAATTCAAAAGAATTTTGAATAATGTTTGAATATTTGATTTAATTAAGAGTTAACCAATAATAACTCAAACTCTATATAAAGAAAGAAATTAAGAATATGAGTATCCATTTCATATTTTATTCAATAAATAAGTTACAAAAATGTAACTTAGGAGAATCATCCACAATCTTTACAATAGCAAATAAATAAATAAACAATATTTCTTTATTGATGATAGTATAATCTTTATTACAAAATAATAAAATAAAGAGTACAAAAGAATAAATTAAAGATTACAATTGAATATGAGAGTTATTACAAGTGACTAATCTATAAAGAAAAATAAAAATCCTAAACTAAAGTCTTGATCTTCAAATCTGGTACCTGCAAAATAAAAATAAACTTAAAAGTAAAAGAAGGTTAGGATTAGAATTATTTTTACTCTCATAAGTTGACAGTGAAGTGCACTGTTCACTTTTTCATCATTGAGTATATAAGGGGCAAGTTTCACCAATATGAAAGAATGTATCTTTCCTAATTTTAAGCCAAAAGTCAAATCACAGCAAGGAGGGGTAAGTTTCACCAGCCAAGTAGAAGTAATCAGATGAAAGTAACTTTCAAAGTTCTAAACATATCCACATCTGTGCAGCAGGCACACAAGCAGCACACACACCAAACTGCATGGTGTGTGCTGTCAACCCCACAGCAGCAGCACAACCAAACAAAACCATCAACACAGCCGTGGGAAAACCAATCCCCACACCATTCCATTGCTTTTACACACCAAGCACAGCAGCCAGCAGCTAAACCAAGCCAAAGCCAAGCTAGATCAAACCAACCAAATCCCAGGATCACATCACCAAGATGGTGACATAAGGAGGGGTGGATCAGGAGGATAGGAAGACCAAGATCAAGCCATCAGGATCAGGAGATGATGGGCTAGATCAAGGACAATCCAGGAGCTGGAAATACCAGGGGAGCACCAGATCAAGCTACCACAAGATCAACCACTAGCAACCACAACATCAAGTGATAGTGGTGAGTAAATAGGCCATCACATGATCTATCTGTCTAAGATTAGACAAGCATACATGATCTGTATCTTATTCAAACTCTCAGAAAACACCCAAGTGGGGTGAATCCATCACTAAGGTTTTAAACTCTAAAAGCAATCAGAAAAGTATAAGGATCCAACTAAATCTTAGAACATCATCGTTGATTTGTTTATCAAGCTATATTCAATTCAAGAATGAACATAGCTAAGACTTAAACTTCTAGGAACATCTTTAAGATAAGAGTAGCACCTTAGAATTTAATCCTATGGATCTATACAAGTTATCAAGCTTACAAGAATTGTTTCCCAACTTTAATTCAAGCAATAGTAGCTGGTATCACTACCAGAACCAATCCATATGAATCAACAAGATAGAGGTGTAATTCCCTAAACCTCAGACCAACATCATTGGTTCTAGGGATATAAGGAAAGAGGATTTCACTTATCTAT